>JAHREE010000567.1:2055006-2122054 GCA_033628505.1 Tringa tobata
TTTTTTTTCCTTAGAAAACTGTGTTGCTGAAGAAAACTCACTGTTACGTTTGTTGTTTCCTAATATTTCTAATGTGTTAATTTCCTGATTTCCTTCTTAGTATTTCTCACATGTGATTTTTCTCCATAGAGGTGGCACAAGGCTTTTTCAGGGATGTAGGCGAAGTCAAGTTTTGCCTTCCCACAGATAAAAGAGCAAAAATGACTTAGACTGTCTTCGTCCTCAGGAGCAGCAACCTCCAGTTTAGCAGGAAAGTTAGACTGCGTGCCCAGAACAAGGATGAGTGGCTGGGAAGGCTCAGTGGGAAGATTCAGGAGGTTGAGAAACACTGTTATAAAGGGGGAAGGGACGCTGCCTCTCTTCCCCGGCTAAGAACTTCTTCCATCTCATCGGAGGGACTGAAACCCAAGGCAGAAGTTGGAAGAAACAAAACCCCCGTTCACTCATCAGGCCATCACCTTGTCCAGCACGGTAAGAAGTAAAACTGTTGCTTACTTGGTCAGCCACGGGATTCCAGCATTGAGTGTTGGAAAGGGTGTGTGACAGGGTGCTCACGACCCTGTCAAGAGCCGTGCCTTGCCAGGGGTGTGAAATGAATGCAGCACCTCAGCTCACTCCCCTCTGGAGAAGAAGAGAGAGGTTTCACTCTTCACACAACTTCCCTCTCTTGCTGTGGGAAAGGGATGTTGCGATACCCGGGAGGACGGCAGGAGGTGGGGGGCTGGGGGGGGGTCATGGGCAGGCACATAGGGTTGGCCAAAAACTGTAAAAAGAGGCAGTGGGGATACAGAGATGGAGGGCAGTGACCCGTCTCTGGGGAGGGACTCTTGATCAGGAAGCGTAGCAATAGGACAAAAGGTAATGGTTTTGAACTGGAAGAGGGGAGATTCAGATTAGATATTAGGAAGAAATTCATTACTGTGAGGGGGGTGAGACACTGGAACAGGTTGCCCAGAGAAGATACCCCATCCCCGGAAGTGTTCCAAGCCAAACTGGATGGAGCTTTGAGCAACCTGGTCTAAAGGGAGGTGTCCCTGCTCCCATGGGGCAGGGGGGTTGGAACTAGATGATCTTTAAGGTCCCTTCCAACCTAAACCATTCTATAATTCCATGATCTAGCACCATCCTGTTGTCCCAGGCAGCTGCCCGTGCGCAGTCAGCTTGCTCTCTGAAAGCTGTCCTGCCCCTCACGTTTTAACATACTGTGAGCCTTTCCATGAAAATAACATGTCATAGATCTATGTCTGATCTATAATACTGCAGTCATCTAGTATGTAACACCTCAGCCACGTAGCAGGAAGATCTGAGTTTGCAACACTAAATTCTGTACTAATCCTTGGCCTCCCACAGACAGTAAATTAGAAATAATCAGGTGTTGTGATCAAAAAGGTGGGAAGTCCGAGACTTCTTCCTGCGAGCAGCTAGGGTAGTGAGAGAGGACAGGGAACACAAAATAACCCTGCAAGATTTTGGACAGCTACAGACTTTTAAGAGAATGTGAAAATTCTCCTTTGTTATTCCTCCCCCCCTGCCCCTTCATGTTTGGCAGTGAGCCCATGACTTTTGCTCCATGGTACCAAGACTCTTCCAGGAAACAAGCAGGTTTGGTGTGCCCTTCCCAACACTCACAGTGTCCCTCCTGGTGCCCTGCTGGGTGGTACTGCCTTTTCAGGTGCAATGATACCTTTTTTTTCTTTTCCCAGCACAGCTCTTGGTGAGTTTACAGTAGTAAAAACTGAGGTGCTTAATGCCATTTGAGAAGTGCCCAACACACCTAATTGAGCAAAGCCAGATAAAGTAATACTGATAATAAGTTAAAGTCTAATTTGTTACACGCATGTGCAGGCTTGATAAAGACCTATCTAGGACCTAACCAAAGGTTAAAAGTGCATTGAAATCACTTCACATGATAAGGTGAGGAGAAGTATCATAACCTCAGCTGTATTTTATGACCTTGATCATTTTTATGTCCATCAGTGATTACACATCTCCATCTCTGTGGAGGAATCGGGCTCTTTACTGCAAAACAGCAAAATTTGCACTACCACATTTTGGTCAATAAAAGTTTCACTTGAAAGAAGAGGTTTTTGTGTTCTGGGTATACAGTTAATTTTTTCCAGTGTAACACAGTATCTTGATTCAATATAGCACATTCTTCCCTTTGAAAATGATCTAGCTTCTACACTAGAATTTTCTGGTTGAAAATTGAAAAGCATACAAACTGTATGTACTTCATATTTTCTTACTAATGTATAATTACAGGCTCTCATAAAACACGTTTATGAAATGCGAACTGTTCCCGACTAGTAATATCAAAGTTGTTGCAACGGCTTATTTCCATTAGTTGCAACATCCTGTAATCTTAATAAGAACACAGCGACTTAAATATCTAATAAAAACAGAGCATGAAAGCATGAAAGAAACCGATTTAAGAGTCCACTGATATTAATGGGCAACAGTGATTTTGCTTGAATTTCATTCTGTAGCAATCTAGATACACCATGCACAAAAACACATTGCAGGCAAGTAAGGAAGATGAATTTACTATATGACAAGTGGATAATGTTATTAGTCAAGCAAAGACAGGGTAAAAACCAAAAATGAAAAGTAAGGATGGGGGAAAGTAAGTAGAGCTGTAGGCTGAAGGAGAGTGTGGTGTTTGTATTGCCCAGGGTTTTTTTTGTCTTAGATGGTAAATTTTTTGAGGCAGGAGGTGTCTTTCTGCCCCGTGTTGAGATCTAACTCCAGGATTTCTTAGGCTGTAAAGCCAGTTTCATTCCTCCCAGAGGGACAGGAGGGGTGTTAGGATAAAGAGCTGTGGGGCCGAGTCCCGGGGGCTTGTACTTGCTACACCCCCTGGCAGGGGACCATGTCACAGGCTTTTCTGCTTTAACTTCTCTCTGACTCACAGCAGGAATTTAGTGTGACAGCGGTGCTCATTATGGTGTTACAGAGATCTGGTAGAGAGAAAACACGCCATAAAACAGTGTCTGTTTTGCATCCAGACCAGCCTCGTGCCATAAGCAACTGCCAAGTCTTCCCATGCCGGCTCTCACACCGCCCGTGTTTGTCCAGCTCAGCAGAGAGTCAGTCCTTGCTGCTCCAAGCATGCGAAAAACAACCAGGAACAATGTGGCCTCTGATTTTGAAATGCTTAGAATAGCAATGTTTTGGGAAAAAACCTCAGGCAATGATGTGTAAAAATAAGACCTAGTGCTACAGGTCGGCTTCGACTTTCAGAGTGCTATTGAATCTTGTCTTTGACCTTTCCAGACCTCACGAAATATTTACTCTAGCACACAGATACACACGCTGCTCTGTCACGCTTCCCCAGATGGGAAGGTGAGCTATTTTTGGGGGAGGACGCTGTGCTTTGCAGGACCAGGGCACTGCATACGTGTGTAACAAACAGCAGGCACACAGGCCCGGTTGTACCAGTGGCAGGTGCTAACCCCTGCCAGCTTCGTATTCGAACAAGCAGCCGAAAGGGATGCGCTTGCAAATACACGTATTTATCCTCCTTAACACGCTGTGAAAACCCCAAATGCAAGAGGACACGATGGTTATGGAGGCAAACCGCTAAAAAGTTCACGTGCAACAATAAATCTGCTCCTTACGTCTCTACTGCTGTTTCTGCAAAGCCCCTGCCGAAATCTCAGCATCAAAAAAAAAATAATAAAAAAATCCTACAAGTTGCTGAAGCTCGTGGGAATTGAAGCAATTTTGCGCTATACTAAACGGAGAGAGGAACGTGCATGACGTGTTCTTCAAAGCTGCATAAAAACGAAGTGTAAATTTAAATTAAAGGCCATATCAGGGTGCAAAGTTAGTATTTGGTCTAAACAAGCTGTAACTCGGCGTTTAAAAAGTGCAACACCCTAAGTTTTTCTGAGGGAAAAGAGCAAAAGGAGAAACATGCTGCGGTTGCTGATTCCGAGTCAAAGTGCCCAGACAGCACCAGGGACGAGGAAGTGAAATTGCTCGGGGTAGGTGGCCCGTGCATTAGGAACATTGTGGAACATGGTGGAAGTGTCTCGGATCGCGGTCATCGGCTCAGACTCCTAGCTGCTGCCTGCTCTACCTGAGTCTGTTCTGAGGACACAGACAGACCCTGCGCGGTGGCACAGGCCTCCTCCTCGTGCTTTTTATGGGGATGCATTTCACCCCCGTTGCATAACTGTCAACAGCTGCCCTCCATAATAAATGCCGTCCATGACGGTTGTTAAATGGGCTTTGCTCCCGTGCTGCCGTGTAACCGGCATGGAAAAGGAGGAATGCAGAGTGACCGGGAAGCAGCAAGGGACCATGTAATGCTTCGGTTGCTCCACGTACCTTTTCTGTGTCAGGTGAAAATGCTTTTCACTTCAAGGCGGCACACACACGCTGACAGGAATTCAGCTGGAACACGAGATGCCATCGGTAAGAGGCCGCAGACACAAACACAGCCTCACACCGTGTTGTGATCTCGCGTTTTGGAATTTGTGACCTTCAGCTCCAGAAACGTGGAACTGGTAAGATAAGAAGAGCAACTCTCCTAGCTTTACCCGTAGGTAGGGCACTGATAAACACTAAGTAGTCTGGCATTCCTTTCTGCAGAGCGCAGGGCTGTGCATACTTATGATATAACTACAGCTCAAATTCTTACGCCGGTAGTTTTCACACACCATCATCAAGCGAGGCAGATCTCCCTCATCGGGAAAGCCCATAGGTCGTGGGAATCGGCACCATAACTTTGGCAAAACGACCCAGTTTAGAAGGTCAGCAGCTTTCTAAGAGACCCAGTGAAGCGAATATCACTTTGAGTTTTAAATCATGGCAACTGTATGGAACAGCACCGAGGTGCACGTGTGAGTATATCCATAACTATATTCCCGTAATCTTCCAGACCATTACAGAAGGAGCTTTGCCCTGCACAATCTCCTGGGTGCAAAAGCAGTTTCAGTATCTGCCGACATAATGAGCTTAAAAGACTAAAATAAGCAGTAGCCTTTACTTATGGTTTTCTCATACAGTGAAACAATTAACAAAGGTTTGCAAAGCCTTTGTGGGCGTATTGTTACCGACATCCAGAGCTGCTACTGCTGATGCAGCAGAGCTACTTGGGCAGGGAGGAAGTGTATACCCCGTAATGACGTGTCCTCGGTGGTGGGGAACATACCATAGGGTAATCACAACTGTAAGTGTGCATGATATCAAATGATACTGAAATGATTAAGTGCTAGTACTATTGTAGCATGTCAGTACTAGCAGTAGTAGCTTTGTGCATTGTTCTGCATTGCTTTCTTTTTATAAATACTTCTTTACAGGAGTAAGGCAGTGGTAACCACGTATCTTCTCTGCTCATATATGGGAACAGAGGGTGTTCTGCCTTTGCATCCAAATTTCATAACTCCTCCCTCTGTCTCACTGAATGCCCTGCACCCTGTGGTCTACTGTGGACCTAGGGGGCAAGGTGATAAAAGAAGAGGCTGGCCTGCGACACAGAGCTGTCTTCTGCAGAGGCTGTGGGGAGCTGGAGGTGCTCCAGGGCAGCTTTGTACCACAGCTTTCACCGTGGGGTGAAGTTAGCCAGGATGGATCCATCAGACCTAATGAGAACAAGAAGCAAAGACAGACAGTCCCTCACACAGACTTTGAACCCTGCTGATCCCGCGTCCTCCTAGTTGTACCATAAGCCTTAATGATACCGTAATGGCTTTTGATTTAGTATCATGGCAGACTCAGATGTCTATCATCTCTAATCTTCCCAAACAGTAAGCCGAGCCTGAAGCGCTGCTCAAGATTATCTCATTAGCTGTAATCTTTCTCTAAAGCTAGTAGCAAGCTGCATCATATGCCATGTAATAAGCAATTCTACCACAGTATGTTATAGAGCGCTTATGGACTGAGGCTCAGACCAACTTTGAGTTGCATCAGCTCCTCCTTTTTTTTCCAGGAAAGAAAATCTTTGCTTTGGATGAATGAATTACACACTGGTGGAGTCGGCGATAACACTTTGTAGCTGTCTTTCTATAAAAAGTTAACATTTGTTAATCAGACACTGTTTCACCAGCAGAAGGCTTGAAATGAATACTCTTACTACCACTGATGGCACACACTCTGGTGTGCACATTGACAATGTATTTACACACAGGGGAAACCCCTGTTGCTGGAGGGTCTCACAGGAGAAGGCTGAAATTTGGGGAAAACGCCAAAGGAGAAACATTTTTTTGAGGAATGGGACAGCTCTAGGAAGCTGCAAATCTGTCCTGTGAGTTCCAGAGTGGACAAAGCGTGCTGGAAACGCAGGAACATCCAACGGCCAAGATTTCCGGGGCGAAAGGAGGATTCTGCTGCACCTTCCCTTGGCCCTAGCTACTCCCTCCGCTTGCAACCGGGAAGGAGCAGGGCTAGGAAGAGCCATCTGACTCAGCTGCCACTGAAAGAGCTGCCTCCACCCGCAGGCAAAATTGTGCCTGGTGTTACACTGATGTAGTGGCGAGGAAGTCAATTTGGACTCGCTGTCTAGACTCACTATTTAGACCACTGTGATTCATTGTCATGTGAACCGCAGGTAGCTCAGCGATGCCCTAGTTAGGGATGTGACAAGGCTCCCAGGCATAGGAATAATGCGAACAGCAATAACACCTGCTGGACTAAAGTAGCATTCGGTTCTTCCCGTGCAAATTACATATATTTCATCTTTTAGCTCCACCACGTTGAGCAATACGCTGTACATCAAGATCCAAGCTGCGTTGTCCAGACATGTCCTCTCTTGATATTCGTACCAGTCTTAAGAGCGGGACAGCTGAGGCTTCAATAACAAGCAGAATGACAGCAGTAAGTAAGAACAACATTGTATAATTGCATTTGGCTTGCTAACAACGTGCGGGTTGTCTGTGTACGCAGTGGTTTCCATCACCTAGCTCCTATCGCACAGCTTGATCACATCCCAAATCTGTTTGAGGGCAAGGCTGTGTTGTGCTCTTAGGGCTGCACAGAAGCCACATCACGCTCCGACCGGTCCCGTGGCTGGGAGATCACAGCGGTGGGACGTACCTGTTCATTACCTCCCTTGAACAGACATAAAGCACTAAGTGCTGTGTCCATGAAACGGATGCGTTGCTCTCTGCTAAGATGGATTGGCTCTTTTTTTTTTTCTCATTCAAGTAATCTGTTCTTTCACGTGAAATAAATCAGGATTGAGCTTTTTGGAATTGACTTAAAATAGCAAAAATCCAACCTCACATGAATTTTCCAATGATAATCACTTCACGTCATTAATGAATAAGCACTTCTATACCATTCTGGAGAGCTGCCACCATTAGGAAGTTCTGCTTTCTTCAGAAGGAAGACTATTCACTAGGAAGGGAAAGGTCAAAGGCAATTATTTTGTCTAAACGATCGTGACTATTTCTTTTGACAAGCACTATAACAATTTCTGGCATAGTCCTTGAACTGAATGAAAACCTAGCCTGAACAGCCTTATCATTGAATGTTTGGAGCGTAATTTTCTATCCTAAGTTTTTATTTTAGACTAGTATTGGAAATGAAAAAATAATGCCGTCTTGTTTCTTCCCCAAATGTACTAACCAGTGTCTCAGGGTTTCCAAGTTCCTTTCTTCTCTTATTACTGTCTTGGAGAAAGCTTTGGAAGAGCTTATTTACCGGGAGGGGGAGAATCTTTCTCAGGCCCTTCTAGCAAAGAAATTCCTGGTTAGTACAACAACGCAAAGTAATTAGCAAGTGTTCATGACGGAAGATCATTTGAGACTGCGTCAGACCACCTGTATTAGAGACCTTACTAGCAGCAATATATTGACGAATTTCGTTAATCTATATGCATCTGAAACACATAATTGAAGAAGTAACAATCTCTATTCACATTACCTGCTTCTCACTTCAAAAACTGGACAGTGGTAAGCTTTGTATGAGCTTTCTAGGTGTATTCTCCCCATGTAAATATACTGAATGGACCGTCTCCCCATTCAACCTGGGGAACGGGAGCAGATCACTCTACCTCCTACCTCTAAGCTAACTTGAAGCCCAGCTGCATTTATGCCGAGCAGCCCCAGGCCTGTCCCGTGCATCGCTGCGCTCCTGCACGTCCCAGTGAGCAGAAAAGGGCGTGGGAGAGCACAGAGAAACAGGATGTGTTGAGCCCTTGACTCTTCTGCGCACGAAAGCAAGTGATGGCAGGGACAAGCAGTACTGTTGCAAAGAAAAGTCTCAGCAGAAAACACTTTAATTGTAGTAATCATCCTGGCCAGGAACAGTGTGGTGAGTAGGACTTGGGAGGTGATCGTCCCCCTGTCCTGGGCACTGGTGAGGCCCCACCTCGAGTACTGTGTCCAGTTTTGGGCCCCTTACCACAAAAAAGACATTGAGGTGCTGGAGCAGGTCCAGAGAAGAGCAACAAAGATGGTCTGGAGCACAAGTCTTATGAGGAGAGACTGAGGGAGCTGGGGTTATTCAGCCTGGAGAAGAGGAGGCTGAGGGGAGACCTTATTGCTCTCTACAACTACCTGAAAGGAGGTTGTAGAGAGGCGAGGGTTGGTCTCTTTTCCCAGGTCACAGGCGACAGGACTAGAGGAAATGGCCTTAAGTTTCGCCAGGGGAGGTTCAGGCTGGATATTAGGAAAAATTTTTTCACCAAAAGGGTTACCAGACATTGGAATGGGCTGCCCAGGGAGGTGGTTGAGGCACCATCCCTGGAGGTGTTCAAAAGATGGGTTGATGTGGTGCTGGGAGACATGGTTTAGTGATGGTGTTGCATTTTGTTTGTTGTGTGGGTGTTTATTTTTGTCAGAGTTAGGTTGATGGTTGGGCAAGATGATCTCAAAGGTCCTGTCCAACCTAGAAGATGCTACGATTCTAATAATAGTAATAATACTTTTTACAGCCAAACAACCCGAGATTCTGCAAAGTGATCATAAAACTCTCTTAGGAACAGTCTCCTTATCCCAGAGTTTTTTCATTTCTCTCATCATCTGTTTATACATGGATGCTTTCTATAAGAAGCCATGGGAGGAAGATAACTTTCAGTGACTTGTACATTAGACAGAACCTGGAGCAGTAGCGTGTCGCGTGTAACGTCTCCTTTGGGGTACGATAAACTTTTTGACTCCTGTTTCTTGATAAGAGGTGGGAAGAGGCAGTACAGATTCTGCTGTAGGAAGAGCTGCAAAGCAACTAACTACTTTGCCATTTGCTTCCCACCCTCCTCCTTCTGCTCAGCATCCCCATCCCCTGTGAAGGTGTACCTAACAACAATAGTAGTAACAATAACAACAACAATAGATAGAATCTCCTTCACACACAATCCCGTGAAACTATATAAAGCAAACCAAAGCTTTATAGGACAGAACAAACCCAAGGACGGAATAAAAAGCAGATGGAAATGCGGTTAATGGAGAGGAATATGTTTTTGCTACGGGAAGGCAGCCTTGCTAAATTTTTGATCAAACATATCTGCACTTTCAACAGAAACCAAAGTTTGGGTGTGAACCCTGAGGCGATGCGTTCATATGAAAACATATTTTGCTTAGGTGGTTCCAAAGGCTAAATATGCTGACCATGATAATCCTTTGCTTCTGCACCTCTGATATGGTTGCCTGTAAGAAATGTTTGTAATAACATATTTGATAGTTTTAATTTAGGAAACAATAAATCATGTCATAGGACTCTGAATTCACAAACATAGGGAAGGAAGGACTTTTCTGGGACAGGATTATTTTCTATTTGTTTCCCCGCACATGCAAATCCGGCCAGTTCCAGTAATGAGCATGGAGCTGAAAACCAGTATTTGTTGCCTAATCTCATACTCTGTGATCTTATACAGACCGTGCTTCCAGAGACATGTCAATATGGGGACATCTGAGAACCCCAGCTTCCACCCTTCTCTTAAAAGCTCTGAGATTTCCTGGGTGCAGACAAAAGTTTGGAAAGATGAACCCTAAGTCCCACGTGAATCTACAATCAATCTCACAATTTTGGAATACTTCAAGTTAGCAAAACTATTTTCCCACCTGTTTCTTTGCCTCCTTGCTCATAACAGGGAGGAAAGGAGGAAAGGGAGGAAAGCAGAGACTGAAATTTTATTTTACTTCTGTGTGAGCTGTGTAAGGAGAAAGGCTGGTAACTTAGACTCCCTCCTCCTCATTGCCCTCACACACGTAAGGGCCAGGCTCAGTTTGGCTCCTAAGACAGAACAAATCGTGGTAACAATTTACTGAAAAACATGATGAAATAAGATCCTTAAAGCTGACAGTCCCTGGTGTTCGGAATTAATTAAAATGTATTTTAATTCATGCAATAGCATGAACTAGACTGCTCTCCCTTCCTCAAAATTGCAAAAATAATAGGAGAGAGCTTCCCGTCAGCCAGAGCAAAAGATAGTTTATGCCTTTGGACCTCAGTTCCAGGCACCGGCACATTCCAGATTCTACTGTTTTTTGGCCCACAATACATGGATTCTTTATTGCTTGAGTTAATCTACTGGCTGGATTAAATTCTTGTTTTTAAAGATGAGAGCAAAACGGACAAAGAGAAATCCAAGAAGAAATTAAGCAAAACATGACACGGAGGTGAAATCTTGTTTTCCACATATAGGGCCAAATGTGAAGTCAGTGGAGTAACTTTGAATGTACAGTGGTGGAGCTGAAGGCAGGATTTGGCCCTTGAAGCCATGGATTACTAGGTTTGGAAGAGAATGCTGGTTGTTCCATTGCAGCTTGGCTCTGACAAAATATGACTTCTGGACATAGTCCCGACAAGATGGGAATTATTTCAAACAATAATAATTTTGTTTGCATAACATAGGATTTCACTGAGTTATAAATACATCTTTCAAATTAAATTTCCCTTGAAAAACAATGATTTATGGAACAATGTGGTTAGTTAAACTCAGGGTATTCTCAGTGAAATCTAGAACTGGGGGTGGGGGCTGTTGGAAGCCCAAACCACTGCTTAGTTTTTGCCATGACCACAAGAATAGGATGTTCAATCTCAGGCAGAGAGTAAGTTGGCCTCATGGTTTCCTTTGCCTTTCCTGTAACAAGACAAAAAATTCACAGGCAGCAATGGCACAGGATTTTTATTTTTTTTTTCTCTTTCCTCTTTCCCCGCTCAGTGAGGACAGGCAAACCATGGCTGTCAAAACACTTCATCTGTGGACCACACACAGGCTGAGGTTAACGCTATTATTGCTCCTTTGTCAGGCCTTTTTTGTCTGCTGTGCCAAATGAATTGCTTGTTTCTTTATTAAATGGGAATCTTTTCCAGTAGCTGTCTCCCTTAACCTCAAAATAAAGCCTTTCCCTAGAAGAGAAAGATCAGCTGTGTACTGTTGTCCCCTTGGTGAAACGGCAGTCAACATTTCNAAGAGAAAGATCAGCTGTGTACTGTTGTCCCCTTGGTGAAACGGCAGTCAACATTTCACCAAGGGGAGTTATGGAGTGTTCTCTGAGCCCCTTACAGAAAAGGCAAAGCAAACAAAAACTAAACATATTTTTCCTCTCATTTTGGGGCTGAAGAGTAAGTATAGGGTACTCGGGTTGAACTCTGGTTACTCCAACTTCTTTATCTCATTTCAAAGACAACTGATGCTTCAGAAAGTAAAACGCAACTTAAAATGCAACTTTTAAAAAAAAATAATAATTTCCTCTTAAATTAATACCTATCTATGAGGTATAAGAAACTCTATCTAGAAAGTCTTTCTGCTTTCTGAGATTTTTCAAGGAATGAGCAGGATTGTTATCTAAAAAGAAAAGATTTCTGCCTATGCGTTCAGAGTAGCTATCACTTAATGTATCTTTGGTCATTGTCAGCATTTCAAAGGCTTCAGAAGGCTCCCCAAAATATCTACAGGACTATCATTATCTTCCCTCATTCAGTTTTCAGGCTCACTAACTCATGTATTCATATTGACAGTCCTCATTTTCTTCAGGCTATGAAAAGAACTTCTGGATCCAGGGGTCCAACTCCCTCTTTTTATTCTCTGTACAGTACATTTCCTTCTGGTGCAGCCTTTCTTAACCCTTCCCTTTGCCTTTCCTCCTTTCTCTCACCAGCTTTGTTTTCCTAATTGCGTATTAATGCCTCGCCTGTTCATTTCCCCCAGTAAGTATTTGATCTCGCCTTCACTCTCCCTGCTGTTTGCCCTCACAATCAGCCAGTGCCTAACTTTCTGCCTCCACATCACCTAGCATTCCTGGCTGTGCCGTTCCTCCCGCTTAGGGACTCCCGTTTGCCCCCTGTGCTGGGAGCAGAGCACCCTCCAGAACGGTGTGATAGGGCTTGGTGTGAGCCGCGGGGCTAATGGATGCCAGGTATCACCCCTTCTCTGTCCCTACGCTCAGTAGCTCTGCCCAGGACAACTCGAGGCTAATAAATGCACAGTCTTGGTCTAATCAGACGAAGATCTGATTCGTTCTCTGTTGGACTGGCAGGTGACAGTTAAGTCTTTCCTTTCAGGCTCGCTCAAGGATGTGGGAAATATTTAGATTAGATTCCATCTGGGATTTGCACTATACGAAAAAGATTAATTTCTTATTTTTCAGAGGGTATGCCATCTGGAAGCATGGTGTATTCCCAAGACAGGCTGTTTTTGCAGTTTGTTTGTTGGGTTTTTTTCCCAGAAGGACAACAATGAACATGCCAAATTTGGTTGGAAATGCTCTGATCAAATCCAAACTACGTCAATTTCTTTACTTATTCTGGTTAGTTATGCTGGGCTTTGAAGCCTGCCCTGTTCCGGGAAGAGGGGAAGCAAGGGCAGCTACGAAGTGAAGCTGCTGGCTCTACAGCACAGGAAGAGCCACCCTCTCCTTACTCCTCTACCTCTTCTTGTGCTGTCTGTGCTCCTCACAGAATGGGAGCGTTTCTTGGCTGCACTGATCTGGAGTGGGACAGAGAGACTCAACCCCTGGCTCCACAGGATGGAGATGGGCAATTTAGCACCTCTACCCTTGCATGGGGGCAAAGACGGCTTCCTGGGCTGACCCAGGAGGGAACAGCAGGAGAAGTTCACATCTCTGCTTCCCCTCTGGAGCAAGCAGACACACAAGGGGGCTACAGAAACAGAATTTCTTGGCCCACCTTAACCTGAGGTCACTCAGCACCTTGTACTAGAAACCCCATGAAATTAGCCAAATAGACATATTTCTGGTAACTTTGAGTAACAGTCAGCATTTCAGACATATATGGTTCGAAGTATACATCATTTCAGATGAGATCTGTCTCTAAATAGTAAACGTCAGTATAATGCATATCAAAGAATCATAGAATCATAGAATTCTACTAAAGCTGTTAGAAGCTGGCATCTACTTTTTGCACTGGTGTGTGGCAGCACACTATTTTAAAATTATTTTTCCGGAGAAAAAATTAACAGGAAAACGTGGTTTTATACTGTTAAAGCTTCCCAAGAGAGTGGTCAAATCAGCTGGCTATCACATTGAGACTACCTCAAGTAGCATCCAGCAGAAGGGTACCTAAAAGAATAATCCCTTCTCTCTGTTGACACTGTACATATCACTGAAGGAAAGGTAACTTACACAGTGGAATCTACAAACTCCTTTTTTTTTTTTTTCCCCACTGGGATGAAATAAACCAAATCACACTCCCAAGAACAAAATAATCTATGTGTCACTGGGTGATTTTTCCCCTGCAAGACAGATGAACATCAGATTGCACTGTGGAAGGCACACAGCAAGGCTGTGTTACGATAGAGCTGAAGCAAACACATGGGGCAGGGAAACGTAGCGATATCTGCACTGAAAAATGGACTGTTTTAAACTTGTGCAAACAAATAGTTAATGTCATGATATGCAGTACAGAATTTCTGTGTGAGGGAAGGTTATATTTATCACTGATTCATAGAATGGTTTAGGTTGGAAGGGACCTTGAAGATCATCGAGTTGCAACCCCCCTGCCATGAGCCCCCCACCTCCCTCTAGACCAGGATGCTCAAAGCCCCATCCAGTTTGACTTTCAACACTTCCAGGGATGGGGCATCCACAACTTCTCTGGGAAACATGTCCCAGTGTCTCATCGCTCTCACAGTAAGGAATTTCTTCCTGATACCTAATCTAAATCTCCCCTCTTTCAGTTTAAAACCGTTACCCCTTGTCCTATTACTATGTGCCCTTGTAGAAAGTCCCTCTCCAGCTCTCCTGTAGGCCCCCTTCAAATACTGGAAAGCTGCTATAAGGTCTCCCTGGAACCTTCTCTTCTCCAGGCTGAACAACCTCCATAGAGATATTCTATGTATAGATGTATAGGTGTAGAATAGAAGACCTGTATGGAATAGTGGGGTCATTCAGAACTGTACAGGAGGTCGGAAGAGAAGGTATGGATCTGAAGGCCAGATACCTGTTTCTTGAAGGAGAAAGGAAGCATGGGGGCTGCAGGCCTGCCGTTAGCATCGCCTGATGCAAACAGCACACTGCGGGTCCCGTGGATGGCTTGTAGCTGCTTGGTCCCCGGCAGGAGCCGAGCCCTTTTGAGGGGAAGTTTCCCTAACGGGCCTGAAGTAAGCTGTGTTCCCTGTCGTCCACGGAAAACACCAGCAGCAACAGCCTCCAGGTGCCTCCCTGAGCTCACCACGAGCCCCCACTACCAACAGCTGACAAGGGGGGGGCAAGTTATGAAAGGAAAATGGCATGCTACTCTTTCTGTCAGTCACCGGCACAACCCAACAAAGACTCGAGTCAATAAAATCAGATAGCCAGGAGCCATCACCGAATGTGCTAGAAACAAAACTCAAATGAGTTATTCTAAATAAAAGTCAAAGGCAAGCAAAAAAAGTCACTGTGAATAACGGATTCAGCTAGCTTGGAATCACTTGTGGCCAGCCAAGGAGGATGTTCCAAAGAAAGTGGGGAAAAACTGGGAACAGCATGTTCAGCTACTCTCCCTTACAAAAATTAGAGTTAAAATAAAAACATGACATCTCAAAATGTCTGAGAAAAGGCTTGCTTTTCCCACAGGGCCTTGTGAATGTGAATTACAAGAAATTAATGTTGTTGAAAGGAAGAAAATGGGATAATCTGAAATGTGGTGCTGGCAAATATCCTTGTGAGCTTTCTGGTCAGAAAAACAGAAGAACGCTAATGTTAGCAACGCTGCTAGAAGAAAAAGACTCTGTTTGCAGACCTAAGCAGCCACGGAGATATAACTCGATTGTATCAGACATAGCAATGGAAATAACTGTAAAAAGCTTAGCATAGCAAGGTGGGAGGGGACAACCAGCAGAGAAGGGAAAGTCTGTCATTTGATAAAGGCTATTATCAGAAATCTTTGTGCAGCTCACAAAGTACTACAGAAAGAGCATAAAGAAAGTTTGAGGGATACCAAAGGAAAAGCAATCTTTTATGAAAAATATATTTGAATGTGAACATAGAGAATACAATTAATCTCCAATTATTAGAAACTAAGGTATTATATTATCATGATACTATATCACCAGACTCATCTCATTTTGACATGTAAGAAAGGGTCACGCCATAAAGAGAAATGCCTCAGGGTAAGGGCTCTCAGATTTACATCAAGTGTGTTAAATCAATTTTTTATAATTTCAGAAAGATTTCTAAATATTTTTTCCACTTCAGTAGCCGGTTGATCTAACAAAATTTGCTTAACAACATGTTAGCTTCCGTTTATATCGATGGTCTTGTAGGATCTGAGGGATCAGCTTAGTAGTATTTTGTATAAATTATTCTACAGTCCGGGAACTGCTGGCAATCTCAAAATATACAGATCTGTGTAAGCAAACTGAACATATGTAAGTGTGTATATTCTTAGTGGATAAAAGTTCTTGGCATCCTTCAAGTAAAGGGAAATGTACTGGCTCTAAAAATTGGTGAGGCTAGCATTTTTTAATTTCTCACTTCTTAGAGATCTTTTCCAAAGGACTAAGTACATCTTTTCCAAGTAGTGGAATGCAACTTAAAATGCAGTGTTGCAATAAGTGTCTATCTAGTCCAGGAAAACAGGTTATGTTTTTAGACATATTAGGAAAAACTGTATAAATTAACCCATTCTTAAATATCCTTTAGCCTCTTGCATGAATAACGAGAGGAACAAATTTGAAATATTAGGCCTATGAATTGCTAACATATTTTCTGAAGCCCTGACTGTAAGGCGAGCTGAATTTTACCTTAAAACACATTAAGACAGGTACTGATGCATTAAAAAAAATATTTTTCTTTCTGTCTCCAGATAAAGTCATCATAACTGGCGTGGTTTCATAAATGCTGAATTATAATTCTTGTGGCAATTCTGTAACACAAATCCCAAAATGTAGAGATTTCTGTATCCCATAGAGTTTTTAATCTGAAAGACAAAACAGATAAGCCAGGATACAATGGAGGATTACTTCAGAAAATTCCAACTTTGTTTGTGTTTCTCCCTCCTCCCTTTCTTTGGCTTGATGGTAGTCTGCAATCCTCTCAACCCATATCTCCTCCCAATGCTAATGCAGCAGTGATTGGCTTCTCCAGCACTGGCAGGAAATCAGCCTCAAAGGGCTTCCAGTTTGCACCTTGTAGAACTGGCTTTGTCACTATGAAAAGATGAGTTTACTGGAAGGCAAAATCCTAAATTAAATAAAAACTAATGCTTGTGATTAAGAAATCTCGATATAACATTTGCAGTGCAGGAGTATAATCAGTGGATCAACCACATCTGGAATGTGAATGCAGGCTAGGTTGGGCCATTATAAACTTGAAGAATGTAGGTCAGGCACATTGCAAATCTGTTATCACATCTTTTTTCCAGAAACAAGATGAGAACATTTAAAACACAAAAGCCAAACAAATCCTGAGGGTCAATTATTGATGTTACACGATGGTTGAATTTGACTCAAAGATCAAAGTCCATCATTTACAGTAAATGATCTTTTATTTATGTAGTTAGGTGTTGATCAGTATTTAATTTCTGATGTCTTTGTCAGCAGCTTCTTATTTTCCTTAATCCTCTCCCTTCTGTGCTGCACAGCCCCAGAAGAAATTATCTTCTAAAAAACTCTGCTGTTTTCTGTGAATGTAATGAAGGTTGGAAGTCAAGAAATGGTGGACAATTGTGATTCCTGATGCCGTAACAGTGTCTAGAAATGGAGGCTCTTAGGTAGAAACTTATAATGGTATTTCTATAGATAATTGCTATTTTTCATGAGTTTGCTCAGTGACTCCTTGAGCAGAAACCTTCTCTCTGGCCCTTCCTGCAGTCAGGTGCACTTTCAGCAGATGTGAAATTACAGTTCTTCCTTTCCCAGAGCACAGATGGTGATTTTCCTCCCAGATCTCATCTCTGAAGTTGTTAGGCAGGTGGGAAGGGACAATTTAGATATCTTTTGATAATTATAGTTATATAATTCTAGCCTGTTTTCTGCTCTCAGTGGGTATGCCAAGGAGTTAGGAAGCTGAAGCTATAGACCCAGGAGACAGAGAGATATCTCACTGATCCTTCCATTCACAGTCCTAAGTCCTAAGAATGGCAAGACTGGTTCTTGTCCAGTACCTAAGAGTGGTGTGAGTGGCAACGGCCACTGAGAGATGTCAATTTTCCATTTATTTGCAGATTTGTGAGGCCCAAGTCACCGGGGCATTGTGCAGGTTCAAGGAACCAGTTTCTCCTAAAGCACCAGCCCGTAACACCAAGTCTTCTGAACTAAGAGCTTGTGTACCCCCAAATTTCTGCAGAATCAGAGGAATTATTATATCTGCAACCTGATTGCTTGGGTTCCCTATAGAAAGCTTGACTTTCTTCTTGTGCAATCGTGAGGTGCAGTTTTAGTTTAGTGAAAATTTTATGTGCTGATAGCTTTTCTCCTGTATTTTTCCTTTTCCCCAGATGGTAAACATTGCAGCAATCATTCTACCAGTA
Organism: Tringa tobata; assembly: GCA_033628505.1. Lineage (NCBI taxonomy): Eukaryota > Metazoa > Chordata > Aves > Charadriiformes > Scolopacidae > Tringa > Tringa tobata. Next base: position 2,072,869 of record JAHREE010000567.1, read on the forward strand.
GAGTGGATATTACTCTTGTTTGCAAAGCATTTAAGTACTGAAAAATATACCTGAGACATTAGGAAGTAAAAGAGGGTGTAGTCTATTTTAAAAGGCAGTTATCCAGTTCCAGGTGGTTGGAGGGCAAGATCGCAGCATTCATTCATGATGTGGGTGGTCTGGACTGAGAGCTGAACTCTGCAAGGGAGTGGACTGCACAGTGGGAGAAAGAAAGGTTGAATTTATTACTTTTTTTACTTTATTCTGTTAAGTAGAAGTTGTTCGTGGAATATCTGTAAAGGCAAAGTTGTTGGTAGAGCTGGCAATACTTAGTTTTAATTTACTAAAGATATTTAAGAAGACCTTGGGAGGAAAAAAAAAAAAAAAAAAGAAGGAGGAAATTAATTCTCAAATTAAAATTGGCTGTGGGGTAAGTGCTCAGCTCTAAAACAATTCTGAATTTTGGAAAATCTGGATCCAAATCTTTTGGGCCATGGCAAGCTCTATTTCTTTTTAAAATCTTGATTTTATATCCTCAGGGGTCTCTTTGTGCTGTTTTCATTTATAGACCATAAGAGCTTTTTTAGGAGGGAGAAGGTATGTGTCTTACTCTGGTGATGGCATAAAGGGACCCCCCACCATAAGGCTTAGGGCTTAGGATGTGCTACAGTGGTGTAAATGAGGAAAAATCATCTTTCTGGCCAGTAGGTATGGATTCCAATCCATTACTCATAGGCAAAATACTCCATAATCACATTACCAGTTTTACAAGCAAAGCTTTTTCAACCATATTTTAATCTGGTAGCCATTTGTCTGTTATAGAGAGGAAATGCTTTTTTTAATTTTTATTTTAATTAAAAAAAAAAAAAATTGTACTTCTGCACTCCATGGAACATTCATGCCTGAGTTTGTGATGCACTGAAAATGGGAGCAGGTGCATGACTTCTGCAGCACTGCTGGGAAACACTGGACCAAAGCCTCTGTCAAGATGACTGAAAAAAGATCTATTATTAGTGGCACCAATCCCATTTATGACAGCACAGAGTTTGGCCCATTATACTTTCAAGGTCACTAAAGCAAGGTCGCTAAAGACAGCAAATAGAGAAAGCAGAGAAAAAAGTTATTCTAAAGTAGCTTGATTAGAGAAAGTGAATAAAGAAGCACCTTTACCATCCATTTTGACCCTTTCAAAGTCAGCTAGAATTGGTTTAGGAAATTAATGTTTCCTAAATTCCTGGAAAAACAGTATGTTCTATTCAGCTCTTGTTATGATCTATTTCCAAACAAAATTGTAGACAGACCAGAGAGGATGTGGAATCTCCATCTCTGGAGATATCTAAACCCATGGGCATGAACCTGGGCAACCTGCAGTGCTTCACCCTGCTTTGAGCAAGGCGTTGGAGAAGACCGCCTCCAGAGGTGACTGCCAGCCTCAGCAGTTCTGTGAACCTGGGACTATCCTGCCCTGTTTTAAATAATATCTGGAGAACATTGCTTCCTGGCACTCTTGAGTGTTTTATAATTGCACCCAGACAAGAGTTTAATTCTGTTTGTTGTGGGTTAACGCCACAAGGCAGCTGAGTCCTACACAGCCCCTCGCTCACCCCAGACAGGACAAGGGGGAGAATGGGAAGGGTAAAAGTGACAAAACTCTCGGATTGAGATAAAGACAGTTTAACAGATGAATCAAAAGCTGTGTGTGCAAGCAAACCAAAATAAGGAACTCATTCACTACTTCCCATGGGCAGGCAGGTGTTCAGCCATCCACAGGACAGCAGGGCTCCATCACACCTAACAGTTACTTGGGAAGACAAACACCTTATCCCCAAAGTTGCCCCTTCCTCCTCCTTTCCCCCAGGTTTTACTGCTGAGCACCACATTACGTGTCCCACTTGTGCCCCCTCCCAACTCCTAGTGCCCCCCCTGCCTACTCGCTGGTGGGGCAGCATGAGAAGCAGAAAGCCTCAACGCTGTGCAAGCGCTGCTCAGCAATAGCTAAAACACCATGTTATCAACACTGTTTTGGTCACAAATCCAAAACATAGCACCATACAAGCTACTACAAAGAAAATTAACTCTATCCCCACCAAAACCAGTATACTGGTTCTTTTTATTACCATAGTGCTTATTTTCCTCAACTGTCTCCTATGTTCTCATTCAGTCAGGAAAACCAGCATTTTATAGTTATTCCAGCACTTTTACTTCATTTAAACAGCAATTCCAACAAAGCTAGTTCCATAATTTTTTATAACAAAGAATTTATTCCAGTGCATCGGATGTATTCAGCAACTCTTTAGTTGTAAAACTCTTTGCCAACAGAAACCCCGCAGCCAGCTGGCGTCACACCTAACAGCTCCAGCAAGAGGAGCTCCCAGCTGCTGGCTCATTTCCATTCTCCTTTGCATCCCTATAAATCAGGAATCAGTTATTTCAGACTCAAAGAGCGTAAGTAGGAACTGAAATTGGGTTTAGGCTTCCCTGCTTTGCACCGGTATCAGACTGATGTGCCGCAGGCAGCCACGAGCCACCAGATGTCCCAAAGCCACATCGCCTGCAGCTTTCTAAAGCCCTTGTAGCTTACAGACTCACAGCGCCCAGCTGGGGGGAAGAGATCTGCCTTGCACGCATTTTTCACTCGTTATGCTAACTAGAAGCATTGATTAAAAAAAAAAAAAAATAAAATTAGAAGGTATTCAATGGAGAGCGGAGAAAAGGCGCTTGTCACGGCAGTGAACTGAAGGGGAAAACCAAACATCAACAGGAGAGACTGTCAGCTACTGCACGAAGCTGTGGAAGGCTGAAGGCAACCAGAACACCCCAAAGAGAGTAATCTAGAGATTACCAGCCTCCTCCTGTGGTTTATTGCCTGGTGTATAATGTCCTGAATACATTAAATATTACAGGCTCATTCATCACCAATGCGCTTTAATGGAACCAAAGGTCAGGGGCAAAATTAATGCTGGGGAGAAAGAATGGCCTAAGTGTGTGTGGAAGGGGGGAGACGGTTACTTCTACTTTAGCTTAAGTTAAAAGATTGCTGTGTATTTGTGTATGCAAAGCTTCTCAGTAATAGCTACTAAAAGCAGGCAAAGAGTACAGAATTGCTGGGCTTGTGAGCATACAGATGACGGTTATTATAAAGCTCAATTAAAAAATCCTAGATATACTAGGTAAACATTAAAAGATGGTTTTAAACTAAGAAAAACAAAAAATAAAGATGCTAAAAGGCACAATCCATCCCTGTTGGGAGAATGTTGTAATACTTACCCATAAAAGAGGGGACTTAAGCATGCAATAGAAGCTTTATCCCAGGCAATTTCATTTTGCTTTGCCAAATTAACTCAGAATTTTAATGCACCTTTCTGACAATCTTGAGAAAATTGTATGCAGAAGAGTTAGCAAGAGACTCTCTTGCAATCGGAACTTTATGAGATGTCAGCAAAATAAATGGGGCAAAGACTTCAGAAATCACTAGGGTCTCCAGTTGAGTCACTGAAGAAACTGTAAGCAAATACTATGGGAACCAGTAACTCCCATTAGAGGCTGTATGCACATTTCTAACTTGCTTTGCACGCAAAAGCAGCTCAGAAAGAAAAATAAATCCATATTTATGAAATCTGAATTCACTTCAGAATATTTTAATAACAATAATAGCTTGATTAAGATCTAAGTGAAAATATGAAACTCTAAAATGAGTTATTTTAATAGTACATAATTTTCCCTTTTGAAGCTTTGCCTAGAAAGGAGTTATTCCTCATGGACTAAAGAACAAAATACACATAGGAAAGACCTTTTGAATGGTTATTCATTTCTGTAATGTTAAGGACACACAAGCAATTGTGCAGGCTCCACCCACACAATTAAGATGGCAAAATCAAGCTTTCTTAACCCAGGTATTGCCAAAACTTAGATTGCTTATACAATTACTGTTCACCCCCCTCTACGCGAGCTTTGTGATAACATCATTAGTTTTATGGGTAAAAACTATTTTTTTACACCGTAGTCTGACTTTAAGTAGAGTTGACTGTTCAAAGAGATTGATAGCTGTAGATTTTTAGTCTTCACAATTCAGCTAGTGACCTACTTATTACCCACCATCCAAAGCCTACACAGAATCTTTAATTTCTGCATGTGAAGAGAAGCTGCAGGAAAGATAATGATGAGATCATGCCACTGAAGAAGGTCCCATAATACACACAACACAAAGGGACTAAATTAGGGACGCTCACAACAACCTCAAGAGTTGCATTTTCAAACATTTCAGCACTTCCTAAATATATTTAATCTAAGGATCTGTTTTCCGAATGTCAGTTCCTGGGTTTTTTTTAATGTCTGAAGACCTAGTAATAAGCCACCATCAAGAACAGGGCTGAATTCTGATATGCACTACTGCCGTGTAATTGAAGAAGTATAATTAATAACAGGAGAATATTTATGATAGGGGTTACTCTTTCCCCAACATACATCATCCTGTGTCAAAATGATGAAGTAGAAGAAATTGCCAAGGACATCCAGCCCGAATCTCTCTAGCCACGTCCCTCGAGAAGATGTGTGTTCCCACAGCTCTGAGGTGACTACATGCTGCTTAGGTCTGGCCTGGGACCACAACTTCCCAACGGATAAGTTGAAGCAAAGTTTCACAGCCATTGAAGAGAACTGGCTCTCGCATGCATCCCCATCTCTTCTCCTCCATCTTCCTCTTGCACAATGCTACTGGCTGTTCTACTTGCTGGATCTTCCCTTAAACAGAATCAGCTTGTTCACTGTCAGAGTTCTTGTAGCAGTAATTTTCTGCCAAATTAGCGGATTTGGGTACAGCATGAAGGTGCCAGTGCTGGCACAAACTCAACTGCCAGAGGAGTATGGCCAGGAATGAAAAGAAGGGGAGAAGCAGCAGACGACCTTCCTCTTTCTCACCTGTGAGCTGTTTGGCCAGGTCATCCTCACTGGTTATCCTAGATCCTCTGATTCTGCCATTTTACAAAGGGTGCAAGAGGCAGAGTTTTAAATTGAGCTTAACAGTGTGAAGTGGAGCACAACAGTGTGAGGGGTACAAGGACACACTCCTCTGGCTCCAAGGTGCTCTCTCTGCTTGAGTTTCATAGAATCATAGAATTGTCTAGGTTGGAAGGGACCTTTAAGATCATCTAGTCCAACCATTAACCTAACACTGACAAAACCACCACTAAACCATGTTTACCTATCTTTAAAATACCTCCAGGGATGATGACTCCACCACTTCCCCAGGCGGCCTATTCCAATGTTTGATAACCCTTTCAGTGAAGAAATTTTTCCTAATATCCATTCTAAACCTCCCCTGCTGCAACTTGGGGCCATTTCTTCTTGTCCTATCACTTGTAACTTGGGAGAAGAAGGCTGAACACCCCCAGCTCCCTCAGCCTCTCCTCATAAGTCTTGTGTTCCAGACCCCTCACCAGCTCCATTGCCCTTCTTTGGACTTGCTCCACAATCTCAATGTCTTTCCCACACACAAAGGAAGAACTACAGCTTTCCCAGATAGGTCAAAAGATATTTTTACAGTGGGAAGCATTTGGCATTCCAAATGTGGGGTTGCTCCCTGCTAGTCCTATAATGCCTTGCCCAGACGTTGATGATTTGTTCAGCCCCTCCTCCCCCAGCACAACACTGAGCTCCGCGAAGCCTTAAGATGTTCCATTTCCACAAGGTCTGTGGCATCTAGCCAATCTGATGACACTGTATGGACATCACAAGCTCAGTCAGCACTGCCTGTGACACCAATGTATGACCACTTCAGGAAGCATTGTCTACTGAAATAACAAGTTGCAGCTCATAGTTTCTGGGAGATTATAGAAATCCTCAACTCCGAGCATGAAAAGGATGAGTAGGCTTTTCATTTCTGTTACACATGTGTTTAAAGATCACAGAATCTTCTAGGTTGGAGGGGACCTTCAAGGTCATCTTGTCCAACCATCAACCTAACTCTGACAAAAATAAACACCCACACAACAAAAAAAATGCAACACCACCACTAAACTATGTCTCCCAGCACCACATCAACCCGTCTTTTGAACACCTCCAGGGATGGTGCCTCAACCACCTCCCTGGGCAGCCCATTCCAACATCTAATAACCCTTTCGGTGAAAAAATTTTTCCTAATATCCAGCCTGAACCTCCCCTGGTGTAACTTAAGGCCATTTCCTCTAGTCCTGTCGCCTGTGACTTGGGAGAAGAGACCGACCCCCACCTCTATACAACCTCCTTTCAGGAAGTTGTAGAGAGCAATAAGGTCTCCCCTCAGCCTCCTCTTCTCCAGGCTGAATAACCCCAGCTCCCTCAGTCTCTCTTCATAAGACTTGTGCTCCAGACCCCTCACCATCTTTGTTGCTCTTCTCTGGACCTGCTCCAGCACCTCGATGTCTTTTTTATGGTAGGGAGCCCAAAATTGGACACGGTACTCGAGGTGGGGCCTCACCAGTGCACAGTACAGGGGGACCATCACCTCCCGAGTCCTACTCACCATGCTGTTCCTGATACAGGCCAGGATGCTGTTGACCTTCTCGGCCACCTGGGCACACTGCTGGCTCATGTTCAGCCGACAGTCGACAAACACCCCCAGGTCCTTTTCTGCCAGGCAGCTCCAGCCACTCTGCCCCCAGCCTGTAGTGCTGCAGGGGGTTGGTGTGACCCAAGTGGAGGACCCGGCACTTGGCCTTGTTGAACCTCATCCCGTTGGTCTTGGCCCATCGATCCAGCCTGTCCAGATCCCTCTGCAGAGCTTTTTTACCCTCCAGCAAGTTGACACTCCCACCCAACTTGGTGTCGTCTGCGAACTGACTGAGGGTGCACTCGATCCCCTCGTCCAGATCATTGATAAAGATGTTAAAGAGAACTGGCCCCAGTACTGAGCCCTGTGGAACACCAGAGATGCAGCCTTTGATGGGTACCTGGCAATTTGATCAGGGCCTGGCATAAAACTGTGCTGGATTGCTTTGGCTGTCCCCCTGATGGGCAATGGTGGTGGTGGCAAATTAATTCACAGCTCCTTTTGCCCCACGTGCCTGCCTGCTTCAGAAGGTGACGTTGCAAAGCGCTGTTCATTCCTACCTGCCATGGGGGTTTCTATCTCTGTACATTTACGTCTTTGGATTTCAGGCAATCCCTCATGCGAGACATGGTATTATCTCATCACTGGTGTCACATAAGCTCGTATTTATAGGGGTTTATTTCTTGGCCATCTCAGAAGGAAATGATCTAATTACAGACTAATATAGTAGGATCATTATTATGTTAGCTGCCTCGTTATAAGACCCCTTTTTGCATTGCCTGTAATTTTCCAGTTTTAACTCTTTGAGCTGATTTTTTCTATCCCATGAGGTTTCTTTAGCCTTTTTATTTTTTAATTTTTTTTTTTTTGCCAAACCCCATACTGATTTCCAAAAATGCAGCTGAAAAGCGAGATGCTATTTTCCTGACACTAAATCTTCCATATGAAAAGTCTAGCCCGCATGTAGCTTCAAGCAGGGACTAGAAATTCAAGATATGGGAGGAGTTAAGAGATTGGCCTTTCAAAGTCAAATGAAATTTAGTGATGTAGCAAGAGTCTGGAAAAACTGCAGTTTGCACATGTTCAGTAGAGACTTTGAGCAACCTGGTCTAGTGGGAGGTGTTGGAGCTCGATGATCTTTAAGGTCCTTTCCAACCTAAACCATTCTATGATTCTATGACTTACCAGAACTTCTTAACGTAACTCTCCAAAGATGCTGTCTGCAACGAGCACACTAGACTTTATAAGGCGTTTCTGAGGCAGGAAGGTTTATAACCTAATACCACTAATAATTGCTCCTTCAGATCAAGTTGCAGGCCTGTACAGCAGATTTAAAGTTTCTAGCCCACCGATAAGTCCTGTTATTGTCGGTACAATTACAAAGTTGAATTTTCCTTGTTTGCACATTTCATAAGTTTAAGAATTTTGGCATAAACCCTCTCTTTTTAAAAAAATACAGTATATAAAGCATGCAAAGTAAGTATTATCATCTCCATTATACACATTTGCGTCTGAGATAGGTGAAGTTTAAAGGCAAATGTACCCACTGGTTTTTGGGTATTCAACCAAGAAGTAAAATTTTATTTTTATTCTTTTTTCTGAGCACATGGCTTGACGCAGCTGTAGCTGTGTGTTCTCAGACTCCTGCAAATCTGGTTCAGTTCTTAGAGTCAGGCACTTGAAGAATAGAAAACGTATAAGATAAAGACTACTTGTAAAATACATGGGAAAAAAGTGATCTCCCACAGTCCATACCTGAACTTGCACTCCATGGGGAGTACAGCTGAAGTGGGAAAGAGACTTCCTGACCAAGGACTGATAGACACATTCTTTTTACACACTATTTCTATAAAGTTGCCACCAAAATTAAAGTTTACATGATGTACATAGGCATATTCATTTCCCCGAAAGTGTTTTATCAGACCTAATTCAATAACAGCTTAGTCTTTCTAAAGGTTCTCTCTTGATTGTTTACATAACCAAAAAGAATATGAAATTGTTAGTATATTTTATCTTGAAAAGGTATAACCACCCTTTACAGAATAATTATGGCAAATATTTGTATAGCAAAGATATTATATCAACACAAAGATAATAATGATTTCATAATAAGACTAAACCTTTCATTGTAATGTATCATACAACATAAATACCTTTTATTTCAGGAAAACTTGTCTAGCAACAGTAATCACTACTACAGTATGAACTCAGGCACTAGAAAAAGTTGATGACAACTAGATGTAACGTTAGTCACACAGTATTAAAAAATAAGCGGAGGAAATAAAATGCATAATATTTTCTTTAAAACTGTTGAACCATTCTAACAAACACACAGAACCACTTGTAATTAAGGTAAACACAGCATCCTCTTAGCACTGCTGAGCTTACAGCTTTTTCAAATAGCACATATGGTTTGTACTTTTATCAAGTGTACTCAGACCCTTTTTCCCTAACGAATGATCGTATGCGCTGTAGTTGGGAAGCAAAACAAGACTAAGTTAAATACACTCTGGCTGCCTTAGCTCAGAATTTCCTTGTTTTTATGGATTTATATTAAATCCCTAAGGTTATTTTAAAATTGTTTTTAGTGTTATTTTATCATTAATCTTATTATCATCCAAAAAAACTGGCTGCAAATGATTGCTTTGAGGATTGGCAAACACATTTGTACAGCTTGAAACAATTTATTGAAAACATGTTGCTTACATAAGAGAACACGCTGTCTTTAAATGCTGTTGGTAAGAAATGTTCATTTCTTGAATTTCCATTCTATTTACGTGCTCTGAAGACAGGAGAAATACCATTCAAAGCGCACCTACAGGTCATGTACCTTTTTATGATCACCTTATTATTTATCTCAAGAGAAGGGATCTTCGTTGTCTAGTGGGGACTTTGCAACAGGCTCTTCTGCTGGCAGACAGCAGCACACGAGCCAAACATGCCTTTTCAAAATATTTGACCTTTTCTCCAAAGGAGAAACCTGTAACCAGTCACGTTATAAATTAGTGAACGTTGGTTTAATAACGAGAAAGTTTTTAGTTTCAATTCAACAGAAAAATAATTTTTAGCCAAATGTATTTCTGTGGGCGTAAGAGATACAATAAATAAAGAACAAGTCCAACTTGACTCTCCTATATTAATTATATATTTGTTTCAAATATTTGGTTTTGAACGAGAAGAGTGACATATGTGCTTAGGCATTCAGAATAGCTTCCTTTTCAAATTAAATATAGCTGTCTTTTAAAAAATTGAACTTTAGAAACACACTAGATAGAAAGATTCCCTCAACCACAAGTATGCATAACTTAGTATCACAGCCAGACTTCAAAGATCCCGCCTTTACACCCACATCGGGGTCTTTTTTATTGCAATTCTCTTCTAAATAACTAATTGCCTGCTAAGTGTTAAATAAGCAATTTACACTTTCCCCTTTGTTCTTCTAAGGGACAGCTGACAAAGCTGAGAGCACAAGCTGAGACCACCTTAACCAAAAGCAACACGCTTTTGGTCAGGTCACTCTATCTCAGTTTCCCAGGGATCTGAAGCGTGTGTATAACGACTTCTCTCCTGTTTTATCCTGCTGGGAAGGTTAATTGAGTAACTTTTACCATGTTCTACTGAAGGTCCAATTCAGCACATCTCCTGCCAAGTAACTATTCCTTGCTTAGATTGATCATAGAGAGCTTAGCAATGTTTTTGTCAGTGCTCTGACTCCAGAAAGCTGAGATTTTGTACAGAAACTGCATGACCACTGGCAATAATTGTGCAGCTCCACTTGCACCTTGGCTTACATGCCACCCCTGGTTCCCCAGAAAGACACAAGCGCCGCTACGTTTGTTTGCCCGAGTGCCTTAAGATGAAAGTCAGCTTTTTGGAGCTGCACTGATACTCTGCTGCATTCTCTTTTCTTCTCCCTCCAGAGCTGCTGCCAAGGCAGATGGCTGCACAGTCCCAGCCACCTCCTGCCACCACGCTCTGAAATGATGCTGAGTTGAAGGCTATGGGTGTCACAGCTTAACATACACATTGATCCAGACAGGTAAGAGATTTCTGAAAGACACTACCGGCTTTGTGTTTCTGGCACCTTTCCCCCCGGGCCCAGTCTCTTCTATTGAACTTTTCACTAAACTTCTCACTAAAAAAATCATCCAAAGAACTGTTATGGAAAATAAGAAAACCTTCAGCCATTTGTTATTGAGCTGCTCATCTAAAGACAGCAAGAGGCAGATTATGAGAACAAGGTCATCAAAAAGTGAATGTTTACTGGTTGCTCTCAATAGATCATGATTATCTTGAGATAATCCAAGAGCATTTTCTTACATATTAAGTAACTTTTAAAGATCAGTGGTCAGGTTTTCATGAACGATAAGATGTTACGTCGGGATTAATAGCCTACTTTTTATTTATACACAAATTACTTCGCAGTGTATTTTTGTTCAGCAATATATCAACTAGCCACACAAAACCCCCTAATCCCTAAGTAGAGAGTTTACTTTCTAATCACCTTGTTAAGTCAGAACTATTCACTGACATACAATTACATTGATACAGGCGCTAAAAATAGTTCACCTAGATTCTCCTCTAAGGTCAAGCCTACAAACTTATGCTGGCTGCTTCAGTTCCTATGAGCTTTACATCTTCTCGGAAAGCCACTGGCCCTTCCATCAACTGTGGAGGAAGCCTGGGCAATCTGACCTTCTCTGTCAGTGGTCTAAATTAGGCAAAGTGAGTATTTTTCTTCCCTTCAAATTCCCAATTTCTGTTTTATGGTTACAATAATTTAAAACTCCTGTACAAGGCCTGTCTGTTGATATAAACGCTCAAAATAAAAAGAAACGGAGCCAACTATGTCCTGTTGACTGAAGGTTATTTTAATCCACATTAAGCACTCCCCCAAGTTATTTTATAAAGTATTTTAAAATACTTGGTAAGTTTTATAAATTTACCTTATTTTCTTAAGACATTATGGTTTTGTTGTTTATTTTAAATTCTTCCTGACTTCCATATATATATCCAAGGGTGTACAATTATCATGGGCAACTTTCCCAAAGTGTTATGCAAGGTGACTCGGGATTCTGCTCCAAGAGCTTCATCCATGTATCTATCTTCTTCTCAACAGTTAATTCCTTCCCTCCCCTATCCCATTCGTGCCAAGTCCTCTTTCTCCTTTCCCTGGGAGCCTGTGTTAACCCAATCTCAACACCCAGTTTGCTATATAAGGCTCCATCGCCCTTAACTTTATTCCTCTCATGATTACAGTTGCCTTGCTTAGATTTTATACTTTGTGTGCATTTTATGCATATAAACTTTATGCATCATACTGAGATGTTTATGATCACCTTCCCCCTCAATAGTCCAACAAGAGGAAATGACAAGTCCACAAAGTGGACTGCACGTGGTTTCTAAATATGCTGTTAGGATCAGAAGATCAGAAGATCATAAGAAGGGACTGAGCACCAAAACGAAATGGCTAGGCTTTCCTGGGCTGAATGTAGCAATGCATTTCAATCCAACCACGAGCAAGCAATCCCAAGCATTTCTACTACCTAGATAACTGACAGGCAGGCAGACTGAAGCGTCCAAGGAAAGGAAACACCTTAAAATAGACTGAAACGCTCAAGTATTTTTGCTGAATAACAAGCACTGCCTGGAGGACACTGTCCTCACTAGCAGCTCTGGCTTGTTTTTGGTTACCGTATAAAGAATCCCCCAGGGCTCAGTACAGTCTCAGGAACTCATATGCTATACAAATGTGCAGTCTCCTTCCTTGAAGCCACGTCATCAGGCACTAGGGATGAGCAGCCCAAAAATAATATTTTGGAAAGAGCACTGCCAATCCACTCTTCATGTGAATGGTTTTCTCACTGGCTCGCCTTGAGGTATTACAAATTATGATACAATAGCCCTCCAGGCAATCTTTCCCTCCTGGTATTGTTACCTTATATTTACTTTATATTTTTACTCATTTTATTCTGCTGCAACCACCTCTATCACTTACCAGGCAGGGCTTTGGTGTCAGTTAGTGCGTTTAGCCACAGCTACAGCTTTCTCTAAATCTGCATGTTTCTTCTCACGTCCCTTCACAATAGGCTATTCTATTTCTTCTACTCACTTTTCTCCCCCCAAAATGTATCTGTTTGGCAAAAAAATACTTCCCTTCCCAGTGTCAATCATTTCTAAGGGGGTGCTTCCTCTTTTGTTTGTTGTTTCCACGAGGCATGGTTCAGAGAGGAAATGCTGCTTCCTGCATGCAGAAAAAAAAACCCTCAAGAAAACAAAACCCAAAGCCAGCACTTGTCCTCCCTCTCCTCATGCCCTGCTAGCCTCCGGACCATAAGGCCATTTTCCATTCATCTGCTGATAACCATGCCTCCTTGTGCTCCTACTCCAGAGGCAAACCCTGAGAAACACATTAAACATTAGAGCTGGTTGGGCACATGAAAGTACCTTCAGAATCGAAGATCAAGGCTGCAGTTTCAGAGAGAGATTCTGGAACAGGTATGTGGAGGAAGGAGTGTGTGTTACCCCTGAGTAGGTGAGCTAAAATAACCCCCAGCTCCAGTGGAGGTGAGTGGGAAGAGGACTACTGAACTCACGGTGCTGGGAAAAATGTAACTGCTGGGACACCAAGTGCAAAGCAGGACAATAAAATAACATCAGAAAGACAAGCTTTCATCTTTAAACTGCAGAATTCCTTTACTCTGAAAACAACCAGAAAAACCTTAATCTACCACCTTTTGGTACAGTAAGACCCAATTGACCCAGGACACCAAGGTTTCCCAGAGCACCTCAGACTGCCCACATGCAGCCTTTTAATGCTATATGAGCATCGCAAACTCACGTCCTTTCAGACTAATACTGCTGGCGGTACGAGTCTGGTATACCCTTCATCTTAACAAAAAAAAAAAAAACAAAACAAAAAAACCCCCAACCAAAATACAGTAAGAAGAGGAGGGAGAGAATAAGCTTTATTACACGTGAACACAGATCAAAACAATTTTTTATGCCTATAGGGGCTTGAGAAAAAATACAACAAAACATAACTTTCAATGACATGTAATTGACGAATGATTTATGGGCTATTTGCGTAGAAGTACTAAGCATGATAAAGTCTCATCTTGATAAATCAGCTCAAATTCCACTAGTGCCATTAATAAATCAAGAGCAGGTCAGGTCCATTCTTAATGTTATTATTATGGTGCCTTCTGTCTGCTAATGCAAGTTTTAACATCTTCTTCACACATTAGTACGAGACAAAGATACATGTATCTCCTTAGTGAATTAATTACATAGTAGGATTTTGCATCCTTCATTTAACAGGCAGGACATCTCCTCACCCTCTTCCTCACACTCCTTTAGCTTTCTGAAGGGGACATCTATAATACATGGAAGGACAAATATGTAACGCTATAGTAAAACTGAGCCAAATTAACGTGCCAGCCCTTCTAGAAATGGAAAGCTTCCATCTCCACTTCTGCAGTACCCTCTTCTCAGCCTGTTCCCTTCCCTCCCCGGCTGCGCAGGTCACCCCCTCCCTCCTGCTGACACCAGCACTTGTCCCATTGCAAAGTAGGTTGATGCAATTTACTATCCCAGCAGAACTTAAAAAAAACCTCAACAACAACAAAAAAAAACACCAACCAAAAACCAACACCCCACACCACGCTGTTTCGAAAGCAAGCCAGAACATCTGTGGGAACGTTCAGCAGAACAGAAAGGCATTTAAGGGCTTTAAACAGATTTAAATGCAGTCACAAACACCGAAGACAGCTCAAGGTAACAGGAGAGAACAGGATGGTATCTCTCCCTTCTGATACTGCCAGTTGCTTATTTGGCTCATCCACCTATGAAACTTTATCTTAAGACTCTAGGATACACTTGCGGGCTTAAGAATCATTCAAACCATCAATTAAGTTTGATTTGTAATTTGAGTTAGTCTAATTAGTTCCTACACAGAAGTAATTCTCCACATGTCTTCACTGTGCTGGTCAATGCTCATCTGCAGAAAGGCTTGGGCATTGTATTATGTTTAATATTTATTATACTACTTTAAAAGATGAAACTTCTACTTGTAATATGAAGCATCTTCAAGATGACATCAGAATTATTTTTTTTTTTCATAATGTGTTGGTGAACTTACATCTTTGGAACAGAAGCGGGTTCTAGTCAGTGTGCAAACCCCACTCCTTACAGCTTATTTCTGACAGAGACAGACGGGGTACAGATAAAGACTGAGGAGAAACAGCTTCTGTGGACTCTTGCAGATCATTTGGAAGAGAAAGGGGACTGAGGAACATACTGAAAGATACACTGTGGAATTTAGAAACGGTGACACAAGTACTGGCATGCTAGTCTGATTGGGTTTTTTTTCTGTTTAAAAAAAAAAAACAACACCACAACACATTAGTTTCAACAAAAAAAAACCCAAAACAAATTCTACAAGGCTATGAGCTACTATTTAATACTAATTTTGCCAATAACATGATTTTATGCACAGAAAATTAAGGTCTAAAAACTATGTGTAAAGCCATACACGTGGTCTCTGCTCTGCAGAGTTTACGAAGAGCTCAGGAGGCACTCCCCCCCAAAATCAAACAACTTTTCACGTAAACTGCATATTTCAGCCCGAAATTTAAAAGTGCTTATTAAGCTGAACGTTCACCAACTTCCTATCTCTGCATTAATCAAATATTAAGTAGACTCAGGAATGAGATGATGTAGTACGAAGCTTTATTCCCACGTGTTTAATCTTCCCAGAGAATTCACAAATGGTTGAGGCATGACCAAGATTTGCAGGTGTTTATAGGCTTAGGTTTTCACTTGGCAGTCACCGCTGCAGCCTCCGAGCACCTTGCAAGAGCTAAAAACAACACCATCAATCACCTCTCCTTCCTTCCTTCCAGTAGGTAGGCGTAAATTACCTGACTTGGATGACTGGGCTGGAGGGGAGGGAAACAGCAGCAGGGCAACCGAGGAAACCTCACTGGAGGAGTTCAATGCTTCACGCCAAGCCCTCAGAGACCGTGGTCATTCTTGTGCCTCTCTTGACACACAGCTCCAAAGCCAAGGTCCAACTCACACGGTAAATTCTGGCTCCTAGATGCAAATCTGCCTTCACTGCACAAGGCGGTGGCCACAACGAACCAGACCTGCTGCAGAAAGCCATAGACACAGAAAGGACAACCATTCCTGGGCATATTTAGTTTGGAGGAGGCTGAGGGGAGACCTCATTGCCCTCTACACCTACCTGAAAGGAGGGTGTAGAGAGCTGGGGGTTGGCCTCTTCTCCCAAGGGAATAATGACAGGACCGGGGAAATGGTCTGAAGTTGGGGCAGGGGAGGTTTAGATTAGATATTAGGAAGAATTACTTTACTGAAAGGGTGGTCAGGCACTGGCACAGCCTGCCCAGGGAGGTGGTGGAGTCGCCATCCCTGGAGGTATTTAAGAAACATGTAGACATGGCACTTCAGGGCATGCTCTAGTGCCCGAGATTGTTGGGTTGTGTCTGTTTCTGTTGTGGTTTTTTTTTATTTTGAGTTTTGTTGGGTTTTTTTGTTTTGGTTTTGTTTTTGTTTTTTGGGGTTGGACTCTATCTCAAAGGTCCCTTCCAACCATGAAGATTCTATGATTCTGTGATCTCAGGCTGCCAGGGCTAATCCCGCAGAAGGCTTGGAACAGCAAGACAGTCAATGTATGGGAAGAGGACCTCATCAGCATATGGGACATCAGTGTCATGATCTTACAGTGACCTGCATTGCTCAGCAGGCAGTCTAGAGCAGGTTTGGACCAGATGGGGCTTTTTCAGGGTGTGATCTTGGTTCTTGCTAATGGAAATAATCCCGCCTGGCTGTCTCAAATGCATAGATCACTGCGGCGGATAGGACGAGATGCAAACTCCTAAGCAGAAGCAGATGGAAACATTTATTATTGTGGCTCTTCTGCACTCACACAGAGCGGTGGGGGTCTAAAGGGTCTGAATGCTGGAGGCTGACAACATCCCTCTGCAGTAGGGGATGTTACAGAGCAGGCAAGTTATCTCAAGCACTCCTCTCTTCCGGCGAGAAATCGAGCTCAGCTTTTGTCCGCTGCTATTCTATCAGGACTTCCTAGTTAAACAGCAATAATATTTAAACAGTTTTGTCACATATTACCCTTCCTTGGGAAGACAAGAGGAAAAAGGGATATTATCTTACTCTATTCTGACTGCCTTATTTCCTTACTATTACTGCTCATAAAAGTTTACTCCATGTTTTGTGACAAAACCCTGCACAGCTTCGTCTTGTGACTATATATATCAACTGGGCATTTTAGTAATTATCTCTGGCAGCCTTCCTCCCTCATTTACTGCTCCTCCCCGAAAGAGATTCAAAATAGGAACGATCTTATTTTATATCTGAACATGGGACTAAATGCTCACCAACTGTTTTTCACTAAAAAACAAAGATAAAATCACAAGATTACTTTATCATATAGGCTACATGTTCTTCGGTGGCTGTGGAAATCACTTAACACTTCTTTACTCAATTATAAAGAGTGTTAATCTCTTTCACCCTTGCAAAGATTTCTGTTATTATTGAATGGAAGCTATCAGTAAAAACAATGCAATGGGAAAATACCAGGCTCAGTAGGAGTTGGCGAGCACCAGACATAACTGTGGGAGTGACTCCCACAGCGGGTTCTGGCTAAGATATGCCAGTTATGTGTGCTTATTTTATCTTCATTGTAAACTGGGTTTTTGACAAACACCCTCCCCCCCATATAAGGTTACTGAAATGAAGTGGCACAAGGTATTTTGCAACTGAAAAAAATAAAAAAAAAGGAGACTGGGAAGGGAGGTTTTTCTTACTGCTCATCAGTAAGGGCTAATCTTCTTCTGTACCAATTAGGCCAATGCTCACCCTGGGAAATGGGAACTCAAGTGCTTTATACGTATAAAGGTACTCTCCCTCGCCACAGCTGCCTAGGTGATGACCCCAGTTTGAGGGAGAGGTGATGATCTGGAGAAGGAAGAGCACCACGTCAGCAGGTGACCTGGAAGCCCAGCGCAACCCGCCTGGCCCCGACTCTCTTTCAGGCGCTCACCCCCTCTCCAGCTACTCAGGGAGCAGCAGTGTGGGCTTGGTCAGCTCGCTCACAACAACAGAAGTAATAAATCCTTGCTTGGTTTATAGCCACGTTTTTAAAATCCAGCACGATGTTTCCGACTCATCAGAAACTGTAATTAATCCCTACGAGCATCCCAAGTGAACAGAATCACACCTGAGACTGATCTGGCCTGACTTTTTCACTTGCTGTAGGAGAGATGGATTGAAATGAGTAAGTTTAGCTCCCTAACATCTGCTCAGCAAATGCTCACATAAATCAGGATGCAGAATATAGTATATTTGCCACACCCTGAATAGCAATAGTCATGCAAAATGAAGAGCAGAGTAAAATCCTGGACTTGCTGAAGTCCATGGCAAGACTCCCATTAATTTCATCAGGCCAGTATTTTAATGCAGATTGTTACCAGATGGTAGATTTTAGGACCAATCGACAAATGCAAATAAAAGCAAAAAAGAAGTAACTGATGTGATAGCTGCATTAATGAATTGCATTCATATTATCAAAAGCCAATACATAAAATCCACATATCTCCCAGCAACAGCTATGACTGTCCCCTTAAAACGTCCTCCATTTTCACTTAGAAAAACCTGAAATTCTTCTAACCAACAGTCTCCCTCAAGCAAGCAGATTTTCCATGCCAATTGGACTTTTAAACATAGAAAGATGCTATTTCTTAAATTATATAAATTACATTGTTTATTTAGATAAATACACCATCTAACCCATGCTTAGATCTTTTTCCCATGCGCTGCATAGAATTTTATCTAGTAGAAGTAAAGTAGCAAGGATAAAAATTGGGAGTTGTTTCCAAGATAGCGCGGTCTCCTAAAACAAATTCAAACCAAACATCAGCTAATACAATAAGCCTAGAGCTAACACTACAACTTCATGCTCAGCTTCATAGTGTGTCTGTTGCTTTTTCCCCTTTAAGTCCTTACAAATAATGTAATAAAGATATTGCCTCCAGACAGTTATACTTAAATTCATGCAAGACTGAGATGAATTACTACAACTCACGCTCCTCTCAGTGTGATTGTTTTGGATTGCCTGTATATTTAGGAAGATTAATATACACTGGTCACATTACTAAAATTTTTCTGTAACCCTAAGGGAGAATTAAAACACCTTCTTCTCCCACAATGCCTGTAGGAGCATCTTCATACCCCAGAAATAAGGTTAACAGTTCACCGAGCTATGATGAGTAAATGCAGTTGGGCTGCTAGGCAGCAGAGAGAGATGTTTTACCCAGGACACAAGTCTCCCTAAGTTATTTTGAGACATTTTTTTATGGGTCTGTTTATGATTTGTTATTGGCTCCATCTAATTTTCTCACAAAACGAGTGAAGGGTTTGTTATTTTTAAGCTGCTGACCACAAACTCTGTTTGACATCTCAAAGACAAGTTAGTCTTTCTCATTCACGCCACATCATCCATGAGGACTCTGGAATTTCATCTTCAGTAAACTGTCTCACGTCAAGCATTGCTGTCTTGGCTCTGAAGCAAAGGCACACACTAAAATATTATTAATGAAAATGCTTTTTTAGCCATTTTGCCTACACACAAATAGGCGGAGACCACCTTGACCATACCATTGACTTTGCTGAGACCTTTATGATACTTGTAGCACTGGCAGTCAGCCATTTATCCTGACACTCCTGGCACCAGCTGCTCAAAGAAGGATGCTAATCAACTTCCACATTAAAGGCCTTCACTAAGATACTCAATGCAAAGGAAAGAGCCGGGTATTGCTCTGAATCCAAACTGTAAGTAAATGTTAGTTTAGCATTTTCTGCAGACTTCTGCTTTACATTCTTCTCTCCCGAACTACTTACAGCGGAGCTTTAGGCATACACTGGTTTAGAGAAAAACCTACAGTCCCAACCCCAGACCCAGTGCTCCTTCGCACAAAATTGTAAGACAACACTGAATAAGTTGATGGGAATGTCAACTAAAAGATAGCAGTGTCATTAGTGCTCTCTACTGGATAAACACATAATTACTCCAAAATTAATATAGTACATGAGGGACCACTAACAAAACCCACATATTTAAATACTTGGACTTCATATTTATAAAAGCTTATGCTACTCAAAGCAAGTTAAAACCTCACATCGAGATGCAACAAAGGATGTACAGAAGTCCTTGTAAATAAAACACAGCTGAAGTTGTAACTCTGATATCTGAAGTAGCTCAATTAGAGAAAAAACAGGCAAGACTGTGCAAGAATACTCGAGTCAGGGTAGTTTTTAAATATTCCTTCCCATTCCTCACATACTGTATCTATATGAACAGATTAATTTACAGCTAACAACTGTGGAATTCAAATTTCAGAAATGCCACTGCCCTCAGAAGTAGCAATGCAGTTGGAAGTCACAAAATTTTCTTCATCACTTTTCATACCCTGCAAATACAGGGCAAGCTTCTACTTGGCAGTCAAACTAAGCGGTGTCACTTAGCTGACTGTGAATTCCAGGTGAAGAAAACCAAGTCAACACTTCTGTTACCCCCTCCCCATCACCACCAGTACCTACAGCTCCATCAGAATGAAGAGAGTCATAATTTGCCATTCCCTCCAGCCAGCACTGAATCATCAAGCCCCACCACCAGCAGACTGGATGTGCTGCCCTGTGGTTCAACATTATTCAGAGCCAAACATAAAATACCTAATTTGGCATGGAAGTGTTATGGTTCAAGCACCTGCAACCACAAGCCTTTGCATAAAAATGAGTAGTGATTGGCCTTTGTGAGAACCTCTTAATAACGCAATTCCCTACAAATACCTGAAGCACACCTACAACCATGCTACTTCCCTTCTACCAGTGGGCACACGGATTTCTTAGCAGAGGTTCCTCAAGGGTTGAAGAAACATGAAACTCCTTTTACACTAACTGCTACTTGCCTGAATTTTAACACGCAAAACAAGCTTTACAGAAAGTCATGTCAGGTTATGTAGATTAAATAGTTATTTTTTTTTTAATTGGATTTTTGTTATCCCATGTTTGATACATTTAGGAATGAAGTTTATCACAGTAGCATTTAGAAGCTAACCAAGAAAGAACGACTTTTACATACAGCTTTGTACTGACACACATGCAGTGTAGAGAGGTTAGCATCAGCCAACAAGGCTACAAGGGACATAAGGAGGGGGACAGCTGATGTGAAGAGGGAAAACACCACCACACTGATCAAGCCATAGCAGGAAACATTTCATAAATATCATGATAATTCATTCCACTGAATTTGTTTAGGGGCGAATAAGATAAAAGAGAGTTGCCAGATGGACATGGCAGAACTGGTGAAAACCGCTACTAAACACAGAGCTTCTGAGAAAGCTGTCCAAATTACATTTTGCCCTGCTTAGTGATACTACAGTTTCTCTTACTCAGTGAGTCTCCAGCTGCATCCCCGCAGTTTTTCCGTGAGGGCACTTAAAGTAGGAGGGGAGTAAAGAGAATAATCTTCTGGGTCCCAGTGATCTGAATGAGAACATTTATCCTAAAAAATTCTGGGGTTAAAGATGCTTTGGGGATGAGGCTATTTATGACTTTATTTAAATAAGATACCTATCACACCAGAGTGGAGTAATTCTTATCAGACAAACACAAGTTTTTATATAAGAGAATGTGCATCATCCTTTAAAAAAAAAAAAGAGTGGGGAGAATATTTAGGCAGAAGAATTATTTGGAAAAAAATAAATAGCTATTTCCAAAGGAGACAAACTTAAAAAGACAACCCCCCAAATATTTACTTTTGTTCAAAAAATGTGGTTCAATACAGCGCAAAGAGATAAGAAGCTGGGTATTAGTTTTGCTCAAATACTAAGGAAAACACAATTAGGTCACAATTGCCTTGGCCAAATGATTGCTACACTTCTTCCCATGTTTTTTCTTTATGTATATATGACATGCGAAGTTGGTAAGGTCTTGCTTAAACATTTTCTCTTTGGTCTCAAAAAGAGTAGGAAATCCACAGCTTTGCATACCCCCACACTCTAAAGCTCTTGCTCGCTTTTCTTTATAGCTTCTCCCTCTCCTTTTTAAAAAAAAATCCACTGGTTAAGTTCCTTTCATCAAATTCTCTCCAAAGCTGAGCATTCTCGCCCACTCTCAGAACGCGCGCTGGGGAACGTGAAAGAGCCGCTATTCTATAGCTCATCCTGGTCTGTTCCACTCAGCACATCCTTAGCACCAAAGGGGAGCGTGAAAGATGAAGATGAAGATGAGATGATTTTGAGCTCAAATAAGCAGTTACAAACTTGCTCTA
This sequence comes from Tringa tobata, assembly GCA_033628505.1. Lineage (NCBI taxonomy): Eukaryota > Metazoa > Chordata > Aves > Charadriiformes > Scolopacidae > Tringa > Tringa tobata. The sequence goes on from JAHREE010000567.1 coordinate 2,094,744, forward strand.
AACTTGAAGCTTCTCCCAGCTCGCAGCTTACGCTACGCATTCACAACTGACCACCATGTACAAGCTCTATATTAGATGTGCTCTCAGGAAAATAACACGTTTCACAAAGAAATACTCCGTTCCTCCATACCTGCGAAGAAGGAAGCGTTCTTCATCTATGACTACATTAAAGTTTGTGGTCTATGAACAGAGGGTGCATTTCAGGCCTAGTGTACTTAGAACATGTTAGTCTTTCCATCCGTGCCTTCCACCTTAACACACCCTTGGAAAGCCTGGGAGCAGCAGTTCTCTCGTAGCCTGCCACGTGAGATCCCACTGACATTACCTAGGATCCCATTCCAAGAACCAACCCTTCTTCTGCAGAAATGTTAGTAACTGCTTTTAAGAAATTAACTATTTGAGGCCTGTTAGCTTTCTGTTCCGTGTCCTCAGATTCCTATTACTTATTGTCCTCACAAGTCTTCATTCACACCAATCCCCAAATGTGAAATACAGCAGACCAACCCAAATGATGCAATCACCCACCTAGTTGCTTGCTTATACTGCAGCCAGTTCCCTTCCCCAAGGAATCCTGCGTAGCTGCTGTTTTCTTGGTCTCATCAGTAGGAAACACCTCTTGCGGCCCCGGGATTTTAAAGCACAGTGGAGAACTATCATATCAGAGAACTAGCAGCTCCTACCGGAGCTAAAACATTTATTGTTTTAAAAAAAATTATGATTAGGTCCTTTATTATGTTAAAGCTTGATCTGTCCTTTACCTTGACAGTTAGCAGGTTTAAGTTACTTCAAGCAAAACTAAAACAGCTCAGGTCAAGAATAATTCTTCAATTAGCCTGAATAGGTCTTGGATGAAGGGGAGGTTCCCACGATTTTCTCCTCACAGGCAGTACCAAGCTTAATCCCCAGACCACATGAAGGCAACTGTTTCTAATGCCAGAGGGAGGTGTGGGCAGCCAACTAGAGGAGACTCAACTTCAAACTACACATTCCAAGGGCAACCCAAACCTTTCCCTTCCTTCTCACACAATTCACCACCCAGGAGTAATTTACAGATTATTAACCGGCCTGTTAATAGTTTGAGTTTCCTAGGTATTCTTGTAGTCAAGAAAAACAACCAAACCCCAAAACCTCCTTTCAACTTTTAGTCTGGGGAAACTGGAGGAGAAATATACAAAAGTTGAAAACAGCCTTCGAGAACTTTGTCTCTATTTACAGGAGGCCTGAATGTTTCTGTGCCACAACTTCCATGTTCATTGAGAACAGCTGCATTTTAACCAATGATGATGTTATTAATTCAACAAGTTGAAAGTCATTTCATCTTCTTTGAAGATTTCAAATGAAACACTGTCATATCAGTGCAATTGAAATACACATGAAATTCAGCTACTGCCTACACGTGGTTCTCCAGATCTAGCTGGCTCACTAGGAGCTCTTTGTTCCACTTATTTTTCTCTATTTTCGTATAAGATCCTTCAAGCTCTTATTTACACATATAACTTACAACTCCAACCCCCTTCCCCACCCGTTATAATTTACTAAGGCATCTATTTTACAACTCAAGTCAAACACATAAAAACCTAGGTACTTTCAGATAACTTTGAAGCATTTAAAAAAAAAATATATATTTTGACTTCTTTATGCAGCCCAACATGTGTACGGTAAAAGACTCATTTGCCCCATCCATTTTTAAAAACTGCTATGAAATACTATTAAAAACTTATGCCAATTTACAACAAGAAGATTTAAGAACATGCATACTGCAAAAATTATTTCAACTGTAGTTCAGTAGAACAAACACCATGAAAGATACAGCAAGAAAAATCAAGTAACTTTCTCCTAAGGAGTTAAGCACTAAATATTTTAATTCTTTAGGGAACACTTGAAAAAGGGCGAGTCAGTTGAAAAAGGGTAACTAACCTTTAAAGCCAAGTACTAACACATTCCCATGTTTGGCAAGGGTTATGCCCTGCCCTCAGAACTGGAATGGCTTTGCATCTCTGCAAACCACTTAAGGCTGACACCTCTTTGTCATTTAATGCACACAGCAGGAAAACAAATGGTGAAACAGTTCACAGCCCTTGCATCAATTTTTGCTTCAATTGAAAAGAACTTAGAATAAACACAGATCTAAAAACGTGGTCATGCAGCATAGAATAATGACAACTGTTTACATTCACTGAGTAAAAAAAGCCACTATTATGAACAGGTCAATTTTGATACCTGTTCTTATCAAGTTAAAACTCTTTTCAAGACTATAACCCAGAGGAGCGGTCTTCAAAGTGAGGTGTGCAAGACAATCCATTTGGGTGCAAGAAGAAACTATTTTTTGTACCATTAAAAAACAAAATTTTAAATCATTTTTAAAATAGTCTATTTCATCTTTATCCCATACTTCTAAAATTTCTACTCCTGTGTATGTACATATCAAGACAGTAGTACATACATAAGTAGATAGATATTCATATATTGGGTGCACACAAAGTTTTTCCTAATAGAAGCACGCAATCAAAAAAAGTTTGGAGGCCACTGGCCTCAAGGGTGCTGCAGCTGCTAGCCCAATAACACATCCTGTTGCTAAATTAATTTGTTAATGTCAATCTGAAATACTCTCCTTGGCACCACATCTTCAATATGGCCCAAGAGGTTTTTTCCCCCTTCAAGGATGCTGTTAGGATGGAAATTTTAGAAGGATTAAGCTTGGGTATAAAGCATTGTTAAGAGTATTCTTCGGTGGAATGACACTGAAGTTACAACTCCATAGCAAATACATGTGAAATTATTATCAAAACACATGAAACTTCTAAATCAGATTAGAGCCATCCTTTCCTTTTCTCAGTTTGGTAGTCTTGCACCAGCGCTTCTCCTTCACCACCATCCCCCCCCACCCCTCCTTCCCACATACCCACTCCACGTGCTGCTTGCCACAGCTGCCGGTCTCTGTTGGGGCTGGAAGAGGTCCCCCGTTACCTACTCTGGTGCTGGAAGTGTCACTGAAGGGGTTGGGGACATTGCCCTGCTTGAGCTAGCACCTGAACAGTGGGTCTGGCTGTTACCAGACCCCTCTTGCAGCCCCCACTGCAGAGAGACATGGTGAGGCAGCACCCCAGATGATGCAGATGATGGTGAAGGTCCTGAATGGCCATGCAGCAAGGCACAGTTCACAGGTGGCAGCTGCTCTTCCCAGTTAGTGTCTGGGGAAGCCATCCAGCAAGTATCCCAGCATTTCAGTGCGTGTGGTAGCACCCTGTTTACCAAGGCAGCAGTGGCAGGTTGTGCATTTTGACATGCCTGTCCAGCACTTTCACAACTGATTCCTAAAAATATTACCCGCACTGGAAAAAGAGGAACGAAAAATGTGTATCCTGAACCCACATACCTGCACAGAATCCAGCAGGCTTAGAAAAAATACTTGTGTTTTAAATAAGAAAGCAGCACCTTGCATTTAAAAGCGTTCATCTCTTCTTCACTCTGGCTAGTTTTAAGTTAGTTTGTTTGTTTTCCCTTTGATGTAGATACTTCCATTGAAGCAAAAGCAAGACTCACAGTGAATGGGAAGGATGTGTGCGCATTTGAAAAAATACAAAGTGTGCGTGGTAAAAGCCAGTGCTACACTACACCTCATGGCCAGCACACTGACTGACCACAGCCAGAGCAAAACCCACAGGCCAAGTCCCTTTAAGCCACTTGCTGAAACGGTGATGCGCACTAGTTCCTAAGTCCACGCAGAACAGTGTCGTACACAAGCCAGACAATGTCACACTATTTTTGGTTCTCAACTGTTACATTTGACCCGACACCTATGTGACTTAAGAGCATATTACTCATAGCTACGAATTCCAATTAAGGCAGACCTATGATGACTGGCTGCAGGGAACATGAAAGCTTTTAAGATCGTCCATTCTGATCTCTGTTTTAGATGATAGATCATTTGCTCATCCATTGAACAAGTCCAATAATTTGCATTTGATTACAGACTACTGAGGATATCAGGTGCTGCAACCCATTACATCCCACAGTAGGCTGTTAACCAGGGAATGGCCCCGGGTTAGAAACTGAACACATTTCTTTAGATCATAAGTCTTCTAGCTTCCACTCTCCATCGCTTCATAATTTTTATCAACCCCCACCCCTAAATCAGAGACCAACACCACCCAAAATTAAGCAGTCAACCTTTGTTGTTATTATGTCATAGTTTAATATTCCCTTCGTTTACACTTTAATCTTTGAGCCTTAAAAACAAAACTGGCAATGTGCCAAGATGGGAAGCCCAACAGAAGAGCAAAACTCTAGGAAGGGACTAGAAGGGACCTCTGGTTTGTCAAGTCTAGTTGCCTACTATTCAGACGCCACTTTGCATTTCATTTCTTTCATAGATATATTTGGCTCTTCCTTCAAAGCAGGTCTCTGCCTGGAAGGCTGTTCCAGAATTAGCTCTAGTAATTAGGAACTTTGTTTCTAATCTAAATCTTATTTACAGAAAGTTTATACCCACTTGCTTTTGGTTTAGTACTCCTTTAGCTCATAGTGCTTCCACCCTTCTCCTGTCCTTTGCACAAAAAACTCCAATATTCTGACTCCATAAACAACTTTCCTGCTACAGGTGAAAAGAAAAAAGTCTCATCCATGAAATTAGGCTTCCAGAGCATACAGAAGATAAAACATTTAACTTTCTAGAGTACGGAGCAAGGAGAGGCAGGGGGGAAGGAAAAAGATCTAGCCAGAAGTGGATTTGTGTGGTTATCCAAAGAAGCCTTTTCTCCCCTCATCCTGGATAAACGGACTTGTAGATACTGTAATTACTTGTTACAGGGGTGACATTCACTGTAATCCACTGTAATGCTCCACATGAAAAAACTGTACAGAAATGAACTGTGTGGACGAAAGTATATAATATAATTCCACCGACCACTGAAACAAAACCAAAACACAATCTGTCTTGTTAAAAGGAAATACGATTTTAAAAAACATACCATCCTTGAGTTCGGTACAATAGAGTGTCCTTCATGAGAGGAAACAACAAGAACACCTAAGCTTCAGAAACAGCATTATATATTTTTTTATCTTCCTACTGATTCAACTTCAATAGAAAACAAATCAAGAATGGAGCCAAAAAGGTCAATAAACAAGCCATCCAGCATTCATTCACAGGCAACAGAAATCAAAGTACCATATGTACATTGTTCTCTCATATTATGTCCAGAAGATAGGAGCATGCAACACCATTACTGTAAACAATAAAAAAACCACCAGTGTACATTTTAGAGTGTGAGATATACTTCTCCACTTTCACTAGTTTTATTGAAACCTTCCAAGTTAGGTATGAATTTGCCTGCGATGGTTGTCAGGTCAGCAAGCAGACTTGCAAATATGTATTCTGAATTTTAAAATCTATTTGTAAAACCCAAAGTAACTGCGTCAACAGAAGTCAACAAGGGGAAAGAAAGAAGTTATTTTCAGTCTGAGACATACCATCATTTAATACCTAAGGAGATCCAACCCTATTGGCATTACTCTCATATAAAATTTCCATATTTAACACCTAATTTAGTACAGGCAAACAAGGGTGTATAAAGCCTTCTAAGAGCTCATAAAATAAATATAGTACAATAGGTATACAAAACTCATACTGCACACTATTTTTAGGTAAGCTACATAATTTGTATTTTTACTGTGAGAACATAAAAACAAGACCGACCTTTACAAAATTATGATTTCATATAGAGTAAAAACACTTGCCCCTGCTTCTACTTACTAGTGTTTTAAAATGAAGAGTAAATTGATACAGAGAGACAAAATACTCCCATTGTAATGCAAACAGTAGACAGCTTTTTAGTGTGTCCTCATGATTTTGGAAAGACAAGATAAATTAACCTGTCATATAAAACATTTTAAAACCAGAGCTAACTGGCAGAGAAGCCTAAAAGGAAATAAAAAGCCCTCTTAGACTGAAAGTTACGGAATTTCAAGGCAAAGTGAGAAAGTAAGCTTTCAAGAAAACCTCGTCCAAGCACAATGAAATGAGAACGTTCCTCACGCTAGTCTCATAACATTCCACATTTCCACAGCTGAACCCCTGGTTCAGAGACCTACAACTGAGATAGCAATGAAAGCGTAGGTCAAAGCCAAGATACTACAAAACAGTCAAAACAAAGCTTGGAAACTATTAAAAAAAGGAAAGTGAGCTGCTCTAGCTTTCTTGAGCAGTAACATATGAACGTATAGCAGAGCAAATAGCATAGTTTTAGTGATAATATAAAAATAGCTTGCAAGCTAAGTTACCTTTCAGACTAAACTCCATATATTTGTTATCATATGAACAAGGTTTAATTTTCTCAATTTATTTTATGCTTTTTAAAAGCATTTTCTAAGAAATTTATTTTGTACAGTTAAGCTATCACCTGCCAGGTTTGCATGCTTTTTAAGGATGCACTTTGTCACCTAGTAGAATATAAAACCACAGTAAAACAGTGCAGAACTCTGTAAAAATACTTTAAATAAATTTACACTTCACTATAAGATTATTCAAGTTAAGAATTAATCACCAGGTTCAACAGTGTAACTCATTTACTTGTTATCCTCATTGCACATCAAAAACAAAGTTGCTATTTCTGCCAAGACTAAAAAGAGGGCATCCTCAACCTCTGCTGGCCTAAGAAGCAAACGCTGCTCCACAGACAGCATCATTTTGGTCTTCTGCAGACAGTCAAAACCCGAACTCACCGGAAATTTCTCACTACCAGCAAAAATCAGAAGGCAAAACTTCAAAGGACTCTTAGAAGCACAGATCCTCAGCAAAGATCAATACAGGTAGCCTCTCGGTCGTTTCACGCACGTAGCTCAGTATTTATGACCGGCTTTTTCTTAGCAATGCAGGCCACAAAAGTTATAGATCACTAGGTATGTGGGTTTTAATCAAAACCTAATGGGCAATTCATTGCATTTCAAACTACCAGATTTTTACTTCTGGAAACCTAATAGCTTTCTATAAATGTATTAATTTCAAACACTGAGAACAAAAAAATTGAATGCTAACACATTTTTCCCCTTTTCTGCAGCCTCAGAAAGTTTGTTTTAAGTTACAGTACTGCAAGGCACATACAGACTCTCTTTCTTTCCAATACAGAGCAGATATATTCCCTGAAATAATTTTAAAATCCTCAAAACAATTAGAAATGCTACAAAGTTAATTTCTATTTAAAAACATTGTTCCTATAGAACGTGCACTTTTTTGGAAAACAACTTAGCAAATATTTATAAATTATTTTTTTCTTCTTTACATTTACACTGGAAATATGTTGAATAATTTCTAATCTGGAAAGTACCGTCTCATGTCACATTTAAATTATTGCCTTCATTATAAATTGCATCATCTCTGGAAACCCATAAAGGTACCGGATTTGAAAACAAGGTGGGGGTGAGAGACTATGTATGCAGTTTAGCCCATCTGAAAAGGATTTTCAGTACCATCAACATTAAAAAAAAAAAACCAAACAAAAAAGCTTTCTTCATTCAGTGGATGAGGACAATAGAAACTGATTAGAAACTGATTAGAAACTGATGTAAGTGTGTTTGTTCAGTTTCACGCAATGTCATTAGCAACTACTTAAAAATCTCCATTTTCTGTCTTTTGGGCAAGTGTATCTTACCATAAAAGCAACTGAATTTTTAAGAGGTAGTTTTTTCCATTATGCGCTTATTTATTTCAAATAAAACATAACCAAAAACACCCCAACATTTGCTTTTGAACAAGGATCAAGTCTCAAAGCTTGGTACAATATCTGACAAAGTTCAATATTTTCGTTGTCCTCAGCAGTACTTGGGCTGCTTTGGAACCAGTGTATTCCAGGTTGTCTTCATTAGTCAAAAGACTAATCTACCAACAGTACTGAACCCACCCCCTCCTCCTCCACCTGTCGGGCCACAACTTCCCGGGGGGTCGTTGTCATCAAATCCATTGGGTCGGAAAGAGCAGGAGGCTGAGGCAGCTTGAAGAGCTTGGGTTCGAGCACTAAGCTCTTGTTCCTGAAATGAAAGAATAAAGACAATTAAAATAATAACAATAAAAAAAAAAAGACTCAAGTCCTTGAAGCAGCTTATTTCTAGTAAATTTTTAAACAGCTTTTAAAGCTGTTTTTAAAGCAACATCACTAACCTGTGGACTCCTAAGAATGAATGGCTTTGTTGAACTTCAAGTTGAACATCCACAGTCAATCCGAGATGTCCAATTTCACTGATCACCACTAAGTATATGTGAATCATAATTAAATCCATTTAAGTTTATGCTAAAATTGTACTTCATAGCAACATGGGATGTTACTGAAGAATTAAACTGCTGATCAAAAGCAAACAAAAGCTTAGGTTTTGATATACTTTTCATATGAATTTTCATCCTAGCAATTTTAAGATGCCCCTGCTCTTGGTTGCCAAATAGAAAGGTAAGACCATTAAATCAATGTTAATTATTTAAAAAACACTTTTTTATTCCACTCAGTCAACTGTATTGAGTAATAACATTCCCAGATAAGAGGCAAAAAGATGGACAAACTATTTAGTCTCCATGCAGTGCGGCTTTTTGACTTTCAAATGTTATTGCTATGCTGACTCTGTTTTAATATTAGTAAATCCCAGGAACTCTCAAGCACTCCATAAAGTCCGAGTCGGCTCCTTAAAAAAAGTACCCGCACAAGTAGCAGGAACTAGAAAGCACAGCCTCCTGCCAGCTGCTTTTTCAGCTGAATGCCACTGTGGCTTCTTAGGCATCAAAGAAGGGGATGAGCACAGGCTTTCCCCCTCCATTAAGAGATACCATATACTATTTTGTCTATGGCCATCTAGTTTCATAAACCTTGCAGCAATTTCTTTCCTTAGTATCCCTTTCTCAAATTGCCAAGAGTTTGGAAAACTGAGGGAGGGATGGTAGATGTCAGGCTCTAGAAGACTTGACAAGAAAAAGCCAGCAGACCTGTACAAACTTACTTTCTTTAGGAAACAAAATGAAAGCATTCAGGTGCTAAGGCACCATCATACTGCTTCACATGACACTTCGTCACTACATACCTCCCCAAAGGCAGTGGGAGGAAATTTTAACAGTAATTACACGGGTCACCTTGAATTGTTCCTTTTCTTCTCCACCTCCTGGTGAAAGCAAGGAACAGAGCCAGGAACCTGGAAGACTGCTTGCATTATACTACCATGAAAGCACTAAACTTAGTCTTGTCCACGTACTTCCACAGGTGCTAAAAATAATACTTGTGGGGTTAAATTACTCTGCCCTCTTAGAAAAACACAGCTTAAGTTTGAAACTATTTTACACTCCTAAGGACTGAAATGCACACTCATTTCCAAAACTTATACGGAAGATATCTGGGGCACACTGTCTACAAAGATATGCTGGCTGTGTTCCTGAAGGACACTATTATACAAGAATCCACATATTGCTGGAGATCACATATCTGCTAACTATAAGACACATCAAAACCTAAGTAAATTTACTAGGAATAACAAGGGAATATGAAGAACTCGCTTCTGGTACAAGAAATCAACAGAAAAATTTTGATTAAAATAGCAGGTCTTGTATAAATAGCCTGTTTAGTTTAAAAACGACGCTGTAAAACTGCTTAGCTTAGAACATAATTTCTTCTCAAAACCAAACAGTGGGAGACTAGCTTAGGACATAATTTCTTCACAAAAATAAACAGTGCGAGACTCATTACACTGTACCTGGGTTGGTTTTTCTTTTTTTGGGTAAAATGTTTCAGAAAAAAATGTTTGGTTTAATGCAGCACAGTACCAAACCAAAAATGGAGTTTTCCTTACTCTGTCCTCCAATTTCATCCCTCCAGAGAACTGTTTTTTGGCAACTTAATACCTCTTAAACCCCAGTTGTTGAGCTTTACCTAAGAAAGTGTGCGACAAAAGAATATAAGCATCAACCATAGGTTTGTGGATTATGCTATATTAAATACAAATCTTAAAATTGTAGAAGAACACAAATCTTACAGCTATGAATTTTTTGCCAGATTTAGCTAGAAGCATGATTTATTTTTTATTTGCCTTACTGCAGTTACTGAATAGCAGGAGGTTTTGGCATAGCTATGCAGTTAAATAAGTTAATGTATGTCTTCTATTATGTACCTTCCACAATATTGTTAGCAACAGTATGATTCTTCTACTGTCACTGGGCTTCCTTCCAGAGAGGGGACAAGGTGAGAGGAGAAGCACTACCACAAACAGCAGCACCTCAGTACCTTGCACATGACTTGTTCTGGAGATGCACATCACGTTCAGTACGGAGTGTAAACGAGCTGCAAGTGCAACGTTTGTCAACCACTTAAATACTGTCCAGAAGCAGCCCTAATGCACTGAGAATAGGATTAACCTCAACCTTGACCTTAGCTTCAAGGCTACCGAGTACAAAACATTTTCTATAATGGATGGAAAGTATCTCTCCATATACGCACACAGACATACACAACAAAAATGTAGAGCGGTGATCTAATTATCAATTGTTAAAGTTTCTTGACAGAGCATTAGTAATAAAACCTACACACTGTGTCTTCAATGCTACAGGTGAAATTATTTAGCAGTTTAAGATCCTTCATGCTTCATTTCTGTGCAGTAGTTTATGGTAAATAAGCACATTTCTTTCTTCTCTTAAGGCATATATTGACTTGATTAATACTAACCTACATTAAATTGTTCTAATATAACATACAGCACTGGCATTTTTGCAAGAAATAGCCTTCATTTCTAAAAAAATCTTCAATGTTTTCAATGTGATTATATTTATCCCAACAAATACCAACTCAGGTAAGTAAAACTTACAGTCAATACAATTCTGTGGAACGAGAAAAAATGCAGAGCATCCCCTCTGATTTCCACTTGTTACCAGAAGGGGATTTTTAATTTGTTATAACTGGAGTGAGAGCTACCCATATTGCAGATTTTGTTATTTAAAGTAAAAACATTTTAGTTTACCATGTGGTAAACTGGTATGCAATAGCAAAACAAAAGCAATAAGCTAGAGATTTTTTGGAACGTTCTTCTAAAAAGTAAAGGCTTTCTCAGGACAGAAGAGTATATTCTTAAATAAACAGAAAAACAGAACTCTGAAAAATGAAATATGACTTCTCAAAAATACAATAACCTCAGTGAGCCACAATATTAGTATTAATTGGAAAAAAAATAACTAAGCATTTCTAATCAGTATCGTTTCAACTAAGAAAACGACAGGATCTCAACAACTCTGAAATTAGTAGAGCACTACAAAGAAAGCCAATATCAAAGAATCCAAAACTGAAAGGTGGGTAAAAGATCATAAATTTAAAGAAAAAAAAAACCAAACAAAATGACTAATACCCAAACAACAACTATATACCCAGAAAATATATTTTTCTATATTCCTATATAGTCTATATTTCTTTTTTCTTTTTTTATTTTAATTGTAAAGGTAAGGTTTTTAAGAAACAACTAACTTGTCTTTCACTTGTAAACTATAAGAGAAAATGCCTGCACCCTTTATATAACTTCAGCTACATATTCCGTACAGAAAGCTTTAGTCTGGAAGATTATCAAAAAGCAATCTTTGTGTATATGCACTGAGTTGAGTTTAAGTTTTATAAAATCACATTGCTTTTTCACTGGTTCTAGGCACATAGCAGTTCTCAAAAAGCTTAAAGCAATCACACAGTCTGAAAATAGCAGCAGAGTTGCAATTAAAACTGTCAGTTTTCTTGTTTGTATTTTTAAGAAACCTGCAGCTATTGTAACAGATTTTCCACAGTGATATTTAGCTGTTCTTTTCTAATTTGAACTTACCTGATTTTTCTAATTTGAGTAGGCCTAGACCTCTTACAGGAACAGCTTACCCCACCAAAGAGCACACTGTAAAACACACTTTTACAGTTATACTCTCCAAACACCGCAGCAATACTCAAAGCAAACCATATTGAAATGTAGAGAAAAGTGGGGGTTTTGTAGCAGAAATCGAAGAGGTGACTACAGTAGGTGAAGTTCTTGGAGCACAGGGAACATGCAGCTGGCAGTGCTGGGGAGAGCGTACGCAGCAAAGGAAAAGTGGAATCTAGTCACTAGCATTTGGTCTTCATCTTAGTGGTTTTAGCATTTGGGTATGCACAATTGTACACGCAAACCTTCACTCCAAATGAAAACATGCTAGTAAGAACACCGCTAAGAAGTTTAAGTATACTTTAGCTACTCTCCTAATTTATTAAATGCAACAAAAATTAGAACTGTTCAAAAAGCCTCTCCTGCATAAAACTGTAAGTGCTAGAAGACCTATGTAAGCATCTCCACTAAAAAATTAATCCAAAATGAGTTTAAGTCATTTTCCTTGACACTTTCCATCTAATGGTGATAACCTTACTATGAAACCTGTCTAGCAACATCAAGATAGAAGTGAGAGTGGTGATTTATAAGGTTAATATACCAGAATATTTAAAAGCTTTTTCTTTCTTTTAGACTGTCTCCTGTGAGTTTTAAGGAGACCACTCCTCATATACAATTTCCGTCTTACCTGCAAGTACAGTTTGTTATCTTTCGTAATTGCATCCATGAGGTCCTTTTGTAGGGGAGGGTCTCCATTTATCCAGAGTCCATTTGCTGAACTGGTGTTGAAGCCACAGGTGCTATTTTGCTTTTTGTAAAACAGAACATAAGCAGTGTCCTTTGGAAATCTACTGGTAATTTTCTGGACTGACTGAAATGAGGTAAATGTCACTCTGCTGTCATTGAACAGAAACCATTCTCTTGGCATCTCAGTGTCCAGCTCATTTTCTACAACAGTACAAGGACTCTCCTCTGTCAACAACTTATCCTGAGGAGAAACTAAAGAAAGAGCTGTGGACTGGTGGCAGAGTCCTGAAGGCCCTGACCCAGTAACATTTCTAGCATATGAATAATAATGTCCGCTTTCAGAGGAAACACCAGAATGCACCACCACAGAGCTTAACATATAGGGCACTGATTGTGGGGAGGTCACTTCATCAGCACCTGAAGGCTTCAGTTTTTTAGCAAGATTTTCTCCAATATCAGAAATTTCAACACCAACAGACCAACCTCCCGAAACAACAGCTAGAGGGGATGTGGCTCTTCTGACTGGCAGTTCCAAAACAAGTGGCAGAGATACATTGTCCAAGATTTTGCGTCTTATATGACACTTTGGATCATACGAAAATCTCAAAAGAGTGAGAATGAGGTATTCAGGTTCCTCAATGATTTGCATAGTTTTCTCAGCATTCTGTAGAGAGGCACACTTTTCACAATAATACTTATTGTCTCCACTAAGGATTTCAGGTGCCAGAAAATAATTCAGTAAGTCTGTAACGGACAAGGTGTTTTTACCTACTAGCCTCTGAGACATATCCCTATTATCTTGAACTTTGTTGAGTTCAGAGTTTGTGGTATTCTCAGAGTTCGGCTCATTAGAAAAATCTTTTATGGTTCCTTCATTCATTATTGTGTCACAGCCACCATTTACTTCCAAATTATTGAGAGGTGTTTCTCCAGCGAGACTAGTTGCTGAAGTATTAGTTTGCACCACGTAGTCGTCCTTCACTTCAGAACGTTCCACACATTTTGGGCCAACGTTCTCCAAGGAAGTTGGAGGACAGAAAGCCAGAGAGAGATCTGTGAAAGCTTCTTCCTTTTGAGACATACTTTTGCAGTTCAAACAGCATATAGTAGTCTTCAATTTTCCTCCAAACATCTTCTCTATCAAAGTTCTTTCTTCACTTCCCATACAAGATGCTTCAGCAAACACTTGTGCTTTCTGGACAGCTTCTTGTGTCTGGGACTCTTCATTCATTATACTTTCAGAAGTCTTTGCTGAAGACAACGCTTTCAAGGTTCTCTCTTCTTCATGCAGCCTGGAGACAAAGAAAAATAAATCCAAGTAGCTGTGCTATTTTCCAAACAAATATTGCTGCACAATTTCAGACTTTTCCTAGTTATGCTAAAAAAATATAGACAGTCAAGTGGCTAGAAGTGTCTTATGTTAAAAAAGCTATTTGTTATTTTTTTTATATAAGCAAGCTGAACCATACGGGTCCGTACTATCCAAAACAGAATATGAGAGGAGTGCCAATGCACTTAATGTGGGTTTCATTATGTGTAACAGAACACAATGGATATACTAACAGAACTGGCAAGTATTAAAAAACCTAACAAACAACGGTTTTATTATTTACCATTACATTATCTTAATAAATCAGTTTGTGAGTTGACTGGTTCTGTATGTCAGATTTTGTAAGAGAACAAGTAGCTATTTATCTAGTGCCAGACTATTTCCAAAGAAAAGGTCAGGATTTTGTAGCCAAGAAAGTTAAGAAACTACAGCAAGAAAAAACAAACCAAAGAAGAAACCCAAGAGAGGGTGGGGGGGAAGAAAGAACACTATTTCACTATTGAGATAAACTTCTCCTGAAGTGGAGTGTGTCATAAAGCAATATTGCTTAAGCCACATCTCAGCAAGCAAAATTAAAGAGGGCTACTAATAAATTTAGGTAATTTTATCTGTGCTAGAGACAATTTGCTGGTTTATTAAACTGGTTATAAATACATGTACATCTCTACATGACTTATCTGACCTGTATGTGAAATATAGTTGTCTTCACCAACATGAAGTTCCAGATGCACAACTAAACTGCTTTCAACAACCACATTAATTTACAAGAGGACCGTGACTCTAATATAACACCCAAGATTAGATTTGTAGAAACGGAACATTACTACCACTATAACCTTCTTTAAATGATGTGGATACAAGACGGTATACAGATTTTACTGCAGATTAAACCCATGAAGAGAAATGTTTTGTAGACCATACAGAAAAACAGACACAACCAGGAACGAGACCCAAAGTTCCTGGTCCCCAATCATGCAGTGGAACTGTTACATGACTGCTTCTACAAGTTCAAAATTATGTAATAAGACTGTAGATTCATTCCCATTAATGGCACAACAACTGTACCTGTCTAGCAGGAATCTGAGATATTCTGAGCAATCCTGCTGGGATCGAGGGGTGAACCATGGTGGTCTGGAAGCCTCAAAGAAAATTCTAGGAGCATATGCCTCCCTCTGTTCACGTAAGACAGGGAAAGACAAGGTTACATACAACTACTTATTTTTTTTTTATTTTGATATTAACCATTGAACTTTGGACTACATTATTCTAGAGAAACTGTAAGAAACATATGGTACACAAATACTTAAACCACTTAATCATAGGAAGAGAGACATTAATTTTGTAGTAATCACCTCTAGTACACAGATAAAAGTAGTGAATCCTACAGGCAAATATGAAACATGTAGTGACTGTAAACCAGATGTTGTGCATAAGAGCAGTTACTGTTCTTATTAGCAAGCTTAAAAAAAGTTTTCTTTCTTCAGAAGAACACCAGTATATCATAAGTACCATTTTATTTTTAAGGTGATCCAGCCTCATCCCCTTCACAACAGGCTTATTGTTATTAATCAAAGAGAACAAAAGTGTCTTATGTCTTTCCAGCACTAGCAAAATATTGTGAACACTTAATAAAGTTCAGTTTAGAATTTGAACTACAGTAAAATTTAGTGTAAAAAAAAAATCACTGCAGAAAGTCACCCTTTATCCTAGAAAGTTCTATTTAGTCAACTTGTATAATAAGTCAGGTCTTACTGGGATTTTTTTCATTTTGGCTTCTCAAAGAAAATCTGTTACTGCCCATTTATAAAACCAACACAATACCAAGATGTTCCACTTAGGAAATAAAGATTTCTTTAAGTTCACCCACATCATCTGCAGATTCATTCCCCTATGAATACATTGTATTTTTAATATGCTCAAGAGGACACCCATGGCATCATCTTGGTTCCTAAATTTTGATATATAGATCTAGGCTTAAAAAACAGCAGATGCCATATACTGACATACCTGGGTATGGGCCAAAAATGCAAAAAGATGCTGTAATTTTCTCATTAGTGAATTACACCCATTTAGATTCAGAGATAAAACATGTCTTCTGAAACTGGAAAAAAGATATATATATTAGTATCCTTGCTATATTTCTAACAACAATGCAGCCATTATTCCAGCTCAGATAATTACTCACTTTGAAAGAAAGCAAAACACATAACACTTCCCTTCAATACCCGGATTCTGCTCTAATGCTGATGCAAAACAACTGTACAGTACTGTACACTGCAAGAAACCTTATTTCTTTAAACATTAAATATGCTATAGACAGACAAACTTTTTTCCCAGCAGCTTCCAGATTGTAAGAGTTAATTTGCAATGAAAAGAGCTGTTGAAAAGAACTTACTCTGTAGCCATAAAAAGTGCCTGAATAACACTGTTCATGTAGCAAGTATTTCCTAGATTAATTAGGCCTGTCTTCCCAGTTTCAGATTTTCCAGAAAGTCTAGATAAACAAGATGGCAGAGAACTGGATTGAGAAGTCCAGGCACTCTGACTGAGAATCATCTTAATCTTCTCTTCAGTGGGTTTGGGCATATCCTACAAAAGAAGCATTTAACACACTTATTAGATTTTTATATTTGTTTTTATAATAGATCTCGCTGTTCAGCAGTCTGATATCTTCATTTGCTCCTGTATTCTCCTTTATAGTCTTGCTACCCCTGATAGCCCAGAAGATACAACACCCCTCCCAAGCCCTCTTCTTCAAAGCCTTCTTTATTTGACTCTCAAATTGCAGGAATAAGGAGCTGGTGGTCACCTTTGACCTGTATATTCACAGAGCCCTTTTAACATCAAAAGCTACCTCTCAAATTTCAAGCTTTAATAGGCCCCAAAAGCATCCTCTATCCTGCTAAAAATATGTTCACGCTCAGTCAACTCAAAATGTAAGAATGAAAGAATAAAGTCCACAGTACCTGGAATTAAATCATTACAGGCCTTTTAAGCGTCAAAACATTTAACTGCAATACTACTGCTATAAAATCAGGCAGTAATACCCAAGTGGGTTTTTGTGGCTTTTTTGGGGGGATGGCATTTTTGTTCTATTTTATCTGGTTTGGGGTGTTGTTTTGGGTTTTTTTAACATTTACTTTTTATTTGAAGTATACGCTCTTAAGTATTTATCCAAAAAAAGCCAAAGTTTGTTTTGAAACAACATAGGTCAGCATCCTTGACCCAAAGAGGCATGCAATACTGACTACAATATTAAGACGTAGTGCTTAATAATGGTGTTGGGGAGCTAGCCAAAGATTAACGCCACGCCAAGTAGTCCTCAGAACCTATTTCAGCACTATTAGTGCTATGAACTCACATTTGAAAAATAACAGTTTCTGGCTTGGGTTGAAATGAAATGTCTAGAATAAACCTCGACATGAGGCTTAAGAACTTAGATCGTACTTTTAATAAAGGATCTCATTTCAGGCTTATCTTAAAGCCTGCTATAACCATATCATGGACACTCAGGACAATTTTTCTAGCATATTCCAAACAGTTAGAATTCACATTAGATTATGTAGTTAGCTCCTCTCTTTTAATGGAATTCCTAAAGAACTTATAACTCTGGGATTATAGCTTTCATATTTGGGAAAACAAAACAAATATACCTTAACAGCTTCCAATATGGGTTCATAGAGTTCTGGAAATCCTGAATAATGATACATCATACAGTGTATCAACTCAGTCAACTGCATCAAAAAGGCTGTACTGGAAGGTAAGCCATCTCTTTTGAAGGAGTGAACCAAGTTGACCACATGTGGGACAATCTGAATGGGAAAACAAACAAACAAGGGTGTTAATTTCATTTTTCCAGGCTTTTTGTTATACAAACTTCACTCTTTTGCACACACCAAATAACAGGGGACATCATCTTCAAAAATAAGACATGGTTGAGAAACAACGACTTGAAAAACAGTTATTATTCTTTACTCATGACAGTTTTCCAACAGTACAATGAATTATTCAATGCTTTTTAGCTCACTTACAGTTTTGGAACTTTATGAACTTTAAAAATGCATTTTAAGATTTTTAAATGGTCAAGTGTACAAGGTACCATCTTATTAAGGATATTAAGAACAAAAATTTTCCTTCTGTGCCACCACTAACAGTGCAGCATCTTGTTCTAATTTTGCAGATATAGTTTAGAACAAACCTCTCAATTTTCCTTAAACAGAATCTAACACTTGGGATCTGAAGCCAAGGAATACATTCATGTTATTTAGTTTACAGGACGGAAACTGGCTCACAGCTCCACCTAGTGAGAGCACTAGGCTCTATAAACCAAGACAGTAAATGAGCTAAAAAAACCTTACCAGATACATGGTAATCTATTTGAGGATTAGTTCAGATTCCTAACTATTTAAATTGGGTATAAATCAGAAATTTTTACACCACCTCCTTCCTCTTGTTCAGTGCAGCTCTGTCTGCTTTTTTAAAATGCATGAGACTTTTTTTATATTAGTCTTAAAACATCAAGTAGAAAGTTATTTCAATGCAGTCCCAAACAGTAAGGACTTTGAACCAAAGTATTTTATACACCACTGTCAGTTTCCAAGTGATCAAAATGGATTAACTGTCAAAAGAAGTGGATGGAATCCTTTCACATTACAAATTAGCTTACCAATTGTTTAATAGTAAAGACATGAAATACAGAATAGAAATTATAAGAGTATCATAATTTCCAGAAAGTATAACAATTATAAGAATTAATATACTTCAAAATACCAAAGTAAAAGGGGTCAGGTGCAAAATACCTGTTTGCCACTTTTTCAAATATCAGCTGTTCTCCAAGTATAAGGAATATTTTTACATCTCAGATAAAGAAACCCTATTTTTTTTGGTAAGCAAGATATCCACTGTTTAAAAACGAAATCAACAAGATTAAGCATTCAATGTACTACAGAGTCAAAAGTGAAAGTTGTAATGAAAATTCTCCCTCTCCCACTTTAAAAACGAGGGTACATAGCAATGGGAGAGTAACTATTCAGCTCCAAGAATAAGATTTGTATAAAGTAGATCTGAGAGATAATAATTTTGCACAGACAAAGCATGTGGCAAGAACAGAAAAAGTACAGGTTCTCGGCTCTCTTGAATTGAGAGCCAAATTTTTACTTACAGCATGCTGCATAATACTGAAAGTTATACCTTGAATATATACAGATGTATCACTTCTGGCTTGAGGTTGAATTAAAATTTTATATGCCAGTGGATTTTAGAATTCCATCATGATAAGTTCTACATCATAAGTGCAAGACAGAGTGTTTTTCTTCTATTAAACACCCCAAATAATTTATGCTGATGATGCTCAAGCATAGGGAAGGGAAATGTTAACTCAGATGCACTGCAAAATAAATTCACTTATATTTACCAAATGTGCATTTAACCATTTTACATTCAGCCCATTTATGACACAAAAGTAAACAAGTAGTTTAAATGCAGGAAAATATTACAGGATACTACATGACTGTGGTAGCTCAAAAAATGATACTGAAGGTTATTTAAAATTGAGGGAAAATGGTCACAATGAAGTTCCCAAGATAGATGTTTATGCAGTAGTGCATGAAGCCTGTGGTAGAAGTTTTCCTTGTTAAAGCAAATGCCTATTTCTAGAATAAGTCTTCTCACATTTTCCATTTTTCTCATGAATGTTTTGTGTCTCTCAGGAACAGAGAAGAAAAGCAAGACAGTAAGTATATGAAATATTTACATTTTGAGCATATTCAAGGCTACATAGCTTTTTGTTTGTGTCTCAAATATCTATCCTAGGCCAAGACTAGGGTAGCAGAGGGAAGAGAGAAACTTTAGGCTTCTACCATTAAACAACAGTGTAACAGCAGAAGACAATTATTCTGAGTCTAACCAAAGGGTCTGTGATCCCTTCAGGCCTAAGAGACTTGGCAACAGCTTCGAGAAACAGTGTGCCAGGCTGTTACTATGTTTAAGTCTGAAAGACCCATATTTCACTCAAACTTTAAACACTGAGTATGAGAACACGGAAGGCACTATACATCTTGCTGTACTAATACAAACAGTCATCATCATAACCTAGTATCTACCACTTCAGCTGGTCAACTGCATTTTGAAGAGTGGCTGTTAAAAATAGCATCCTTCCGTTTGCCTGTATGTACACTGAAATATAGATAGCATAGCTTTCTTAAAGTGAAGTACTTCTTGGTCTCACGCACCTATCCAAGGTGATTACTTTATATATAACAGATAACTGTTATCTAGTTTCCCAAAATAGTTGTGCTTGAAAGCCTACTTGCAGCCCAACTTTATCAGAAGAATTCACACCACGTAAAATGGATTTCCAGAAATGTATGGCCAAAGATAAAATGCAGCGCCCAAATACTACTGCCAGAAATACAGACATATCAGGAATATCAATGTCCATTTCCAGTTACAGATTAAGTGGTTGAACCTGCCAGCTGGAAAACCTAGTGGTCTGAACCACAGAAATCTGATTCTGGAACTTTGAAACAAAATGGAAATCCAAAAGCATCAAATCTGTTTTTCTTTACACCCACCTTAGAAATCACACATGAATGACATTTCAAAGAATTGAAAACAATTTAGTCACTTACCAAATGAAAAGCTTCTGGAGAATGCTGAAAACTAAGTAACATGTGGGAAAGGACAGCAAGGGCACCAGGCCTCACTAGAGGAAACCAAAGTCGATTAAAGACCTAAAAAACACACATTTATTTCAGTAAATCTTGAAGTGAAATTTCAGTAAAAACGCAAACAGATCTCCAAATCCAAAACCATTTGAAACAGAGTCATTATATGCAACTGAAAGCTAGAGATACATTTGCATCATCTTTGCAAAATAAGACAATAACTGTTGCGATACAAAAGATGCTACGCAATTGCATAGCTGTTACAAATTCCTTTCCCTCTCCTTCAATTTCAAACATTCTTTTCCAACATACCAATTCAATCTTAAGCAGGGTGACATCGATGAGGATGGTAAATTTCTGGACTGCGGCCAGTCCTTTCAGCAGTGCAATCACCCATGTTTCCACATGCTGCGCCAGAGGCCAGGACAACCAGTCAATCATTCTGAAATATTAATGAGAAAAAAAGAACAAAAACCCCAATATGCCACTAATTTTAATTTCAACAAAGAGATTCTATATGTTATCCAGACAGTTACAAGCTTACACAGAAACTCAGAAGAAGTAATGCTAGAATGTTAGGCAAGTAATAAAATATTTCTGATTATATCTCAAGTCATTTAACTCTGTAACTAATAATGATCTATTTTATACATTAAGAGTAAATGCAACCCCCCAAATACTTAAGCATACAAAATTAAATATTATGTATATTAATGTTACTTAAGAATATGAACCCTGGTTTTATAGACATTAAGCTAATATTTTTATTTTGTGGCTAAAACGTACTACTGAGGGCAAAAAACTTGCCCTCCTACACCTTTTACCACAAACCAGAACAAAATCAACTATTAAGCTGAAATTTGAAGAGGAAGCTGCTTCAACTCAGAATCGCATTCCTGGAAGTCAGCTCAAATACCCTCACTTAAGTTAAAATCTAGCAAATTAAAATACATTGCAGCAGGTGTTATAAGGATTTTATAATAACTATCAGCAGCATCCCAAAAGGAAGAATTTCACTACAGCTAAGAAAAAGGCAAAGTGAAGGGACTTCGTCTGTGCATAAAAAATATAGTTAAATATCAGCAACAAAAGACAAGGGTATTCTATCCTTCTAAACTAATAGACAATTTACGCTGATACTCAAGGCAGACAGGCAGATTAGTTGAAGCAATTCTAAGACACAGACGATACCACAAGGAAGTAACAGCTAAAACACGAAATTTAGGCTTTTTTCTTCTGAGATTTTACTTAGCAATAATTTGGATTTTCTTTAATTGACTACGAGACCCTGTTCTTCAAACCAGATGAGACACCGCTAATCAAGTGGAAGGAAAAATTTTTCACCATGAGGGTGGTCAGACATTGAAACAAGTTATGGAGTAAGGCTGAGGCATCTCCACCACCGCAGAAAGCTCTTAACTCCATTGGAGAAGGCCCTGAGCAACCATGTCTGACTTTGAAGCAGGCCCTACTTAGAGCAGGATTGGACCAGACGACTTACAAAGGTTTTCACTCAATCTACATAACATAATGCTATGATTCTATTCTGTAATTCAATTAAAAGAGGAAGTTATATTTCTTTACTTCTGTTCTAAAAAGCTTCTCATAGAGATTAATTATTTTGAGAGGCTACGTTCTAGTGCAGAACTGGTTATATAAGTAACCAGCCTAATAAATAGTAATTATCACTGCAAATAGGCAAAGTTAGCAATTATCAATCTGAAGCAGAAGTATCAGCCCCTATGTTCTTCCTGCAGATTAAAAGAGCTGCAAATAGACTGCAATTGGGGTTTCAGTCTTCAGATTTCAAACTAAAAAGAAAACCACAGTCTTTAGCAACACCAGATGTGCATTCAGGGCATATTGTATAACCATAAACACCCCAAAATTTACATAGAGTTTATAATTTGGATCTGAAAAATGTTTAGAACATGTTTGAAAATGTATACATCTTAGAATTATGTATTATCTACATATAAAACATACAAAGTTTTCTCCAAAATAAAAAATCATTAGCCCCTTTTAACAATCAGGCACAGATCTTTCTTTGTTTCTTCCGTATTACTACAAAAAAACCCCACCAACTTAAGCAAAAGCACAACCACATCATAATTATTGCACTGAATTTACACAAAGTTCTCACTTCCTCAAGATGTTAAATTCAAATGTGCTTTTCTGAGCATCCTTTCCATATACTTGCTAAAAGGGGGGAAATCAAAAACGTAGGCCCAAATTTGCCCACAAAGAATTAACCTTAACCTAAAAACAGGCCCCAAAGCTCATAGTCCCATCATGTTTAAACCTCTCTCCCCCCTCCCAGTTTGTAGGCTGGATATTTTTCAACAGTGGCACAAACACCTGCAGAGTTAATTTAAGCCTAATGACAATATATTCAGTTTTCTTAATTAACTTCTTAGTAAAGAGTATTCTGTAGAGCCCTGCATTAGAACCACTGTTTTAAGGTATCTGATTACCATCTTTATACTATGTGCACTTCAAACCACACTGACTCACAAACTCCAAATGAGAAACAGTGCTTCTGGATGGGAGCTGGGGCTTCCCGTGTTTCATCCCATTGCTCTGGTTACACGGCAGGCCATCCTGTGTCATCTCTAGTCAGTATAATTAACTACTAAACTACTCAATATGGTTACTAATAGGCCAATGGCCATCATTTCAGTATGATTAACTTTGTAAAGAGAAGGCTCGTTCTCTGTACAAATGATAGATAGAATTATCATCATTAAAATCTGTTTCTGCTCTTAAAAGCAGAGTCAGTGCCTTAAGAAATAAAAGCCAGAAGAGGAATAAGAAGTAAGCTTGCAGACATGCCTGAGACTGTCCAAAAAAGCATCAAATCTGAGAGCTGGGAGGTGAAGATTAAACATTGGGGTTCCTAAATCCTCTCTGCACTGAATTTACTCAGCTTCGGCCCTGTTGCAATCAATGGCTGCATTTTTAATACAAAGGCAGATATTAGTATGTGACATAATGATCATGGATAAAACCACAGAAGATGTTTGTGTTTGACCCAGTTAAGAGAACACCAAATGCCTCAAGAGAACCTTCTGCCTCTTATCACCCTAAAATGAGCAGCTCTGCTATCTGTGTATATGCCTAACGAGGACTGCATTTCTGATATCTCTGATAGAAAAAAAAAAAATTATCTGTGCAATGTGACCTGGGACAATAACTTCTTTCACAAAAATATCTTCTTAGCCACATCAGACAAAGAACATGGCAGCTCAGGTGGAAATCCCTCAGATTAGAGAAAAACAACACAACAAAATTGAAGATCCTCTGACTACCAGGCACCCTCAAAAAAAAAAAAAATTGGTATCTTCTACAATATTTTACATCTTTACCAAGAGGGCACAGGGCCTGATCATGCCTGGATTTTTTCTTAGCAAAATCCTCAGTTTCTCCAAACAAAAATACTTGGGTTAAAGTGAAGCAAGCACTATACTTGTCAACATACTGAGTATAGGGAGTCAGCTTCCTCTTGAGACCTCTGTGGCAGACCCCTGAAGTAGTCAGATATCCCAGATGAGATTCAACAATTTTCTGCTCTTCCTTACTGATGCTTCAGGTAATGTTTCATGAGACAGCTGAGCCAATACAGAACAGCTCAGTGATGCCAAAAAGCAAGCACCCTTTATTATACAAACCTGTGCCTAATATAAGCCCCACTGAACAGATGAAATTTGTTAGTCTTCTAATTACAGATTATTTACTAATCTCTGTTGAACTGTAGACAGACTCTGCAACATCATGGAAGTTACCCTTAGGAAGTGAACAACAAGGTCTCTAATTTGAAATCACCAAAGCTCTGCTGACTCTCATCAGGAGACCTTGTTGTGCCTGGAGTTCTGCATCTCCTGGGAATGATGCAAGCCTGATGACAACATTGTCATTTGGTGCTCCAGACATTCCAGATGCATTATCCTCTTTACAATTACTTCTCTAAACCAGAAGAGAGTAATTACTGCAAAGGGTTGCCAGAGGAACAAAAAGAAACTGGATACAATGTTGACATAATAGTATCTGGAAACAAAAACAACATGGGGTACCTAAAAACTTTAGTTCCATGGAACAGAACTAGACCCTCTTAAAATCAAGTATTGCTTCAAAGAATGAACAGAGCAAGTAAGATTGCACTGCCCTTTCGAAAACAAGAGGAAAAAAAAAACCCAACAACCTACCACATGGCTAGTATTAAGAAAGAGCACTTATTTGATAATAACAGCTCCTATTATACCCAAAGCTCGGCACTGCATTACTTCTCTAAGCAGAGGCATACAGAAAAGCCATTCTAAAGCTACAATCACATTGTGTTGAAGCAGGTAATACAACATAAATAGTAAAATTAAACTAACACAAAAATTAATCACCAGCACTTTACTGGCAAATTATTCGCATGCACAAATCCTTCTGATTTTCCCAGCTTTGAATTGGAAACTGGGCACACAGCTTTGCTAAAATCTGTTCAGTCAATCAGATACTTTTGAAGTTCCTAAACAATATGTCTTATCTCAAATTAATATATTAATGCTGCTTCTTGTCATTAATTATGTTTTCAAATGAAATACAGCTTCTCAATTTAATGTAAATACAAGGAATGTTTTCAGTGTGAAAAAAACTCAGTAATTCACCAAGATGTGCAAGTGCTACACTACACGAATGCGTATTACACTCCACTCAAATGGTTGTAGTTAATAATATAGCAGACATTAAGTTGTTTTAGTTGAAAGACTTCTTAAATTTTTTTTTTAAACAATACAAATTTCTAACATTCTTATCTCCTGTTTAACTGTTTTACTCATTTTTCTACCCTTCAGTGCTCAATAACAGATTCCTCCATAGGCTTTAAAAAATAATTCAAAAAACTTCATTAAGGTCTTCATCTTTCTCCCATTATCATCTTTCTGCAACTCTATTATTCACATATCTGAAGAAACTAACCACAACTGCAGTCTCACTGTCTGTTAACAGTGCTACTAATCTCATGTTAACTCTTGTTTCGATTAGTGACAAGCAGCATAAAATGCAATTGTTTTTACATCATTCCTATTCTTCCATTATTCAAAGAACATCCAAAAAACCTCTGGAGGCTTGAGTGAAGATGGAAATAGAGGCTGTCCCCTGTGAATCCTACTAAAGAGTCATGAAGACAAGTAAGCATAAAAAAAAAAAAATTATCTCAAGACTAAGCAGTAAAACTCATTTCCAATCATCTCCTCTCTTTGGAGAAGATGATGGGTAAGATAATCATGTGAGAGAGCCACTCTGCTTCCTGGAAAAGCGGAAAGGTTAATCTTCTGAAAACAAGGCCTTATTTCTCAGCTTGATTGTAACCCTGTGAAGTTTCCTATTTATGCCATCTCCCATAAGGTGGGAGATCTAAACAGAAGATGTCCTCTAAAAGGAACACAGCTGGCATTCTCTTAGTTTCTATTTAACCCTCCTCTTCATCCACCCCAGCAAACCATGAGAAAGAAGCCACATTAGCAATGAAGGCAGCAATCTTAAACTGAAACCATACTAGAAACATTCACAGCATCATAAATACATATTACCTTAACATGCTAGACAACCTAACTTAGAATACCATTTTAAAAGGAGGTGGTTTTCTTTGTTTCTAATGGAACCTAAGCGACACCTTCAAGGCAATAAGATTTTTTTTTTTCCCCCCTTTTTAAAATGAAATATAGTACCTGCACAGAGCTTGAGTCATACTCGCATCTTTCACATTTGGATCTGTAGTAAGGCTCCTGATGAGTACTGTAATCATCTGTAATGGTATGTGCTGCACAAGACTTGCCAGTGCAACAGAAGGTTCAAATGAATTATCTGTAAAGTTGAACATGACATACTGTAAGAAACTAGAAAGAAAACCTCACAGAAAAAGTAAGCTTTATTTTCTATCTTACAGTTTCATTCTGGCTGTAAAGTTGGGTGACTAGTCTATTCTATATCTAATACTCTAACATCACAAAACAAAATAAAAAAGTTTCAATGGATTAAATACAATGAATAGTGCCAAATTATATACTCCTTTTGTTCATTTAACATCCATGCAAGAAAAGTGACAATCCACCAACTTCCTCCTCCACCCTCAATGGAACTGAGAAGTGGTTGGTTTTTTTTCTAAAAAGAAGTACAATGCAATTGTCTGTCATACTTGATGTTAAGCCTAGGGATTCAACGCAGCTGATATTTCCCATGTCGTATCTCAACAACTGTCTGCTAACCATACCAGTTACGGCAAGATAGAATATTAAGTTTCCCAGGTGCTTCAACAGCACAGTCACTTTCCAGTGTGAGCTAATACAGTACTTCATAGATTTCTGAGATCAGAAAAGACCTGTTTAAAACTGCATCCAGATGACTCAGGCATTAAACCCTTCTCATGATACCCAAGTTTTATATAATCCTTACATATACCCCAGCTTTGTAGACTAAACAGTTCCAAGACTTAAGGTATCCTTCTGGAGGGAGCAAGGAGAAAGAGGTGGTTTTGATAATGAGAGTTTTAGTTTTTCCTAACGGGACACCCAAAACTCTGTTCTGGTATATCATTTAAAGCATCGCAACATGAGTTTTTCTAAAAACCATGCTGCTCTGTGGTTAAGTAAATCACTATTTCCCCTCTAGCTTATCTTTGTGGAAAAAGTCCCTTCCAACTCTAACCATTCAATGGAAAAAATTAAATAAATAATAGC
>JAHREE010000567.1:2122451-2151823 GCA_033628505.1 Tringa tobata
CGCGGGCAGGGGAAAGCGTTCTGAGGAGCCCTGCGGTTTAAAACCGGGCTGTGCCCTCCAGCTTTTACGAGCGCGTAAGGCCCCGCCGGCCCACTCGGCCGCTCAGTTTGCGGTCACGGGGGTACCCTCGTGTGGTGAGGCGGCGGCCGGGCCTGTCCCTCCTTCGAGCCTGCGCCCGCATCCCGGCCTCTCCTCCCGGGACTGGCGTTTATTGCTCTGTTTGTTACTCGTGCTCGCCTGTAAGTGTGCTTGTAACCAACAGCACTTCCGAAGGGAAGCCTTTGCTGTTTTAACAGCGGTTTAACAGAGCAGCAATTGCCACCAGTGTATGCGTGTACACGCTGCGGGAGCCTTCCCGTCCCTCCTTTTGATCCAGTTTAGCTCCGGTTTGCAACACACAGATTTTGTTAGCGTGCCTTGCGTTTTCATACTAGAATGCCTTTCCAGCATGAGGGAAAAAAAAAAAAAAAAGGAGTTCTGCAGTGTCCAAGGGCTGAATATTATGTCTTGAGAACTAGGTAGCAGTCAATGTCAGAAAACTGAATTAAAACTGACATTAGGCGTAAGCACACCGGAAGCCAAACTCCCATTTCCTTAATCGAATAAAATCCTTTAGGCCAGCTCACTGGTCACATAAACTGGGTGTGCTGGCAAAGCCCTCTCCTTGGTTCTCTCAGTACAAACACCTTCATGCCATGTGGTTGACTAATACCCTGTAATTCAATGTCAAGGAAGTATGGAAAATGAGCCTAATTAATCCCTGGTTTTATTTGATGTGTGGCAGGTGCAGAATCTGAGCTGGAGTTCAGGTTGCCAACAGATACTGTTACCTTGAGGGTAACAAAGAATACCCACAAACCCTACAGAGACAGCTGTAAGGTACTGCAGCTGTCAAAAAACAGAACACGAAACCAAGAAGTTTGGGGTTAACTTGAAAATTGAGTCCACTGTTAAAAATATTTCAAACTTTCAGTTAAAGTGCTCAGCTAACCTTAAATTTGCTCCTCCGTGCTCTAGTTTTCTGTTTGCTCCTTACAGATGTAAAGTCTAGTTCTAGAAATCACTGTGCAAAAAAAATAAAAATGTAATTGCTGAGTCATTAGGTTGCCATATAAATTGTGTTGATCAAGGGTTTTTTCTGGGACCTATGCAAAGGTCAGAGACTGTTGCCCCCAATATATTAATTATCTAAATTATCTTTGTAAAGTGTACTGTATTAGAATGATATCTAAATTAACTTTTTTTTTTTCCCAAAAGGACTTTGTAGTTAATATCCATAAAAAAATTAACCTTGGAGAAGGTGCCGGATTGTGTAGTTTGTATATCTGTGGAGCTTAATGCTTTGCCTTTTGTGATCTGTACCAGGAATGTTTTCATTCTCTCAAGTTCACTAGTATAAACCCTTTTTTTGTTATTATTTATTTTTTTTCTAGCACTGTTCTAGCTTCTATTTTCTGAAGCCAGAAGGGGAGAGAAGTCACCTCAGGAGCCAAGCCAGAGCTCTGAAAGTAAGGGGAAGGACTGAAATTGAAATGCCAGAGACACATGTATGGAAAGGGGTAAAGTGAGACCTTATCTGGAGAGAGGATCAAGCGGACAATGGAAGGAGAAAGAAAGTTTGGAGGTGTCAGAAGCTGCAAAGGTGCTCAGGTATGTCAGGGTGTATAAGATAGAGAATAAAGGACAAGAAATGGAGAAAGGCAGGTGGTATGGCAGGCTCATGGGGCATATAATGGAGTAGGAAAAACAGAGGGATGACAAGAGGAGCAGTTGCCATGAATAGCAGAGAAGCAAATGTGAAAGAGCTGGAATAGTCATCTGAAAAGCTGGAGACAGACTTCTGGCTTGCAGGCACACAAAGGTAGGGGGAATGCGGAAAGCATGAGCAGCTGTGGATTAGCAGGATCAGGGGCTCCTGAGAGCTTGGAGATCAAAGGTCTGAGCAGGCTTTCAGTGCTTTGTCCTTTGTTTATACCATTGTTGATGGCAGGGAAGGCAGTGCCTGCTGCTTGGGGTATGGGAACAGTCTTTCTGACAGTCTGGGAGCGTTCTGCCTAGCAGCCTGGTCTCAGTGATTGCTGTGTAGATGAGGCCATTTCTCCAAAAAAGCCACAGAAAGGTATGAATATCTACGGCCTCAAGAAAACCTAAAATCGATAGTTGGAGCTGTACAGTTGGAAGGAGGGTAAGGTACCTCTACTGTATGCGCTTGGAAGTAGTATTCTTATTTGTATACAGATAACAAGTATGCATACTCCTTTTTTAATGAACTTATTTCAAGTAATAGAACTAGCCATGGAAACCAAGTGGTTAAGGGTTACAATTGGTTGGTTGAGTCACTGACTATTATTGTGACCTCAGAGCTAAGAGTAACATGATCTGTGGGGATGATCCTAATTACAACCTTACTATTAGATATGCAATTATTAATATATTCTTACGAGCTAAATTTTGGAACATGGACTGTTCCTCTGTTTTCCATGAAATATAACTTCTAAATATAAATATATTACTAAGTTGTGACAAAATGAAAAATAAGTGAATTCTTTGGTGAATAAAATATATCTCAAAGTATTTTCTCTGAAAAAGTAAGAAAAAAACGAGTCATGTTTTATCAAAACCAAAGATTATTGGCAAACCTGAACAATAATTACTGTGAAACAGGATAAGTAGCAGCAGAAGGTTAACCATGGTGGCATCTCCTTAATGACTCAGAAATCTTAAAGACAGTAAGACAGGAAGGAAACTTTTTACTAAGAACCCTGGATTAAAGATACCCTGTCAGCCTACAGGCATTTTATACCTCATGCACAAGGTGACTGCTTTATAGCAGAATATTTTGTAGGCAAGGACATCGTAAGGGCTGGTGAAGCTCTAGATGCACTATCTGCCCATTCCTTGTGCCACCTACAGGAACAAGTCTAACATGCTGGACTTCCTGCTGATGTACAGAGATATCTGCATTGCATGTGCAGTGAATTCAGTCTCCCTGAGTCCATATATATATTGACAGGCTGAGAGAGCTGGGTTTGTTCAGCCTGGAGAAGAGAAGGCTCTGAGGAGACTTTACAGTAGCCTTCCAGTACCTAAACAGGACCTACAGGAGACATGGGGAGGGACTCTTGATCAGAGAGTGTAGCAATAGGATGAAGGGTAACAGTTTTAAACTGAAAGAGAGGAGATTTAGATTAGATATTAGGAAGAAATTCTTTACTGTGAGGGTGATGAGACACTGGAACAGGTTGCCCAGAGAAGCTGTGGATGCCCCATTCCTGGAGGTGTTCAATGCCAGGTTGGATGGGGCTTTGAGGAACCTGGTCTGGTGTCCCTGCCCATGGCAGGGGGATTGGAACTAGAGGATCTTTAAGGTCCATTCCAACCCAAACCATTCTATGATTCTTTACCTGCAGCACATCTGGCATTGAGCATCATATGGCTTGGCTGATTGCATGACTGCTAAATCTAGTGCAAGACAGGCAACAGGAGCCTGAGGGAGATGGTGAGCAGGCCTCCCTTTTCAGTCACAATTTGCTGTTAGATCGGTTTCACCGTGACATGAAAATGCACCATGAGTCAGGAGCTTCGGAGAGGGAGTCAGGGCTGTGATATCAACTCCATCGGTGGCTGCAAGTGGCTTATTTAACTGGAGGGTCGGTATCTGTTAAGCATAAATAGTCGTAGCTAGGTACTTGAGAGCACTCTAAGGTCCAATTAGATAATGTTTACCAAGTATTAATTAAGCATTTAATTTCTGAAGTGTTGATTAAAAATGCCTGAATGTTGAGTCATCATGTTCTAGTTGTACACTGTCACATGTTGCAAAGGTTTATTCATCTGGTAAACAGCAGGGCATAGGTTTACTTATCCAAAAATCAAGACAGCACAGCATGTGATCCCAGTGTCTTACTGAAACTGCTTATCATGATGCAATTATTTATTTTTGAGGAGAGAAGCTTTGATTTGAGAGAGCTGTTTTGTCTCCTGTGGGTACAATTTATCATGATTCAGTTTTGCATATCTAGTATATATACTTGCTGTGTCAAGGAGCAACATCTGACTGAATGTGACTTTATTACTAATTCTGTATTAGTTTTCCTCTGTTGTAACAGAAAGATGTTGCAGAGATTGCACTTGGTATTCAGAAGACCTGGGTAGTAATTGCCTTGAAGAGAAGGGGCATCCGTAGCTTCAGCCAAGTCACAGACTATTAACAACCATGATTAAAGGCGGCAGTCCAGCACTGGTGGTAGATCTAGGTAGCTTCTCAGCATTCATGTGGCAGTCATCTGCCTAGGTGCTAGGTTGAGACATTAAAAAGTTTAAGGAGAATCAGGCCTCTGTTGGTATTAAAAGATAGACAGTGTCGACTGTGGGGCCAGAAAGTTGATGTGTTAAAAGGTAGGCATATCCACATAAGATAAACTGATAGGCCATATCTGTAACTGGAAATTTCCAGGAATAAGAAGCATCTCCGTCGTTCAGCATGGCTCAGATTTAGTTTGGCTGAAATACTGTGTTTAGACTCGGGTTTCTTTGCTAGATACATCTGCCTTCTTTACTAAGTACTCTGTCTCATTAAGGGCTTCAGCTGGTCCACTATGATCAGCGTATTTTGTCCTTTTACCCAAAAGGATAACTGGCAAATCTTTGTACAATATCTTTCTCTCAAATCTCCCTTACATGAATAAACAAAATTGCTTGTTACCAAATATACTACTCTTGCTTCTGTCTCATAGCCATAGTGAAACAATGGTGGTTAGATTGGAGAACTAGAAACAGCTGTGCATTGGACTCTTCTTGATGGTTCTTCACTTATGTCTTTGTGAAATCTAGAATTATGTCAGTGAGGTCCCACAGAGGTCAGGAAGTTTAAGGTACGTAGATATTCACAGCAACTGCCCAGAGGCAATGTATATGCCAACAGCTTATGTTTCACTGGTAAGATGTGTGTAACTTTTCAACGCCCTGAGTCTAAAAAGTGAACTTTTGGGGACTCCGTATCTCTTGCTTCTCTTGCAGTGCACAAAATGTTGACAGTAAATGTCCCAGATTTTAAAGTTGACATAAAGTGCATTATGTTTAGAATGTGCAAGGCTAGATGCTTGAATATGGAGAATTAGACTAAGATATGCCAAAACCCCTTGAATTTGTACAATTCTTTATCTATTTTGCTTGTGCAAATGCCTATTTTGCATGCATACATTTGCAATACAAATGCAGCTTGAGTGTGTTCATATGAAAATGTGGCATTATGTAGGAATTTGTATGCAATTCCTAAAATACATACTATTTTCAGGAAAAGAATTTGTAATGGTGATCGTCTCTTTCAACTACAGACTGCTTTTAAAACAAGAAAAGCCGTGCGTATATGAAGAGCTTCCTTTGAGAAATGATACATTTGATAAAATTCAGATACCTGCTGAGGAAATAGCCTGTTTATAGAAATAGAGTTATACATCAGCCCAGCTATCTGACAGAAAGTAATAAAAGTAGATTGCCTGCAAGGTCATCTGTGACTCAGAAATTAGACAGAATATGGACTGTGGAAGTCAGCTGTGAGCCTATGGCAGAGAACAATGCATACTTCATTGAATCTGCCCCAAAAGATGTGTCAAATATCACACCTTTCTCTAGAAAGAAAAGATTCAGTAGGTGAAGAAAATATTAAGCCTTGTACTTCACTGCATATTATGCACAACTGACTTAACAGGTTTTTCACTCTGTGATATTTCTAAAATTTTAGTGAAATGTTTGGTAGCTGCACATGCATTCAAATACATACATATTCTAATTTGTAAAAATATGACAGCATACTTCATTTGGAAAAGTAGCAGGTTTAGCTTAAGTTAGACTGCTGTTTCTTTTATCACTTTTTAATGAGACATTAGGCAGAACCAGTACTGAAATCCTTAGAGCCATTGGCAGACAGTTACAATGTCTGCTGCTTAATGAAGGAGTAAATTGTTTCATAAATCTCCTATTTTTATTGCCATTTCTTCATATGAGTAGTGCAAATCACCTTTCAAACTTATGGGTTTCTGCTGTCTCCTTCTTCATATATTATCCATGTGTATTGTAAAGGATACCGTAAAAGAATGTGATTTGTCCAAGGCCAAATATCAAAGATGTTCGTGCTATCAGATTTTCTGGGTTTATATTTTCTGGATGACATTTGAAGGAATAACTGAAGGCCAAATGTACATTATCATTAAGAACAAATCCAAAAATACATGGGAAATCCAGAAAAAAAAAAAAGAAGTAGGAAGTTTAGTTTCACAGAACAAAAAATTTACCCCTGAGAGATATGACCATCACTTGATTGGTGTGTACCTTAAAAAAGGTGCATCATCTTATTAGAGCCTGGGGGTTTGCCCGTATTAAAAGTTGTGTACGTCCTGTGAGGAATCAAGCACCTCTGTGTATCTTTTCTAGTTCTATAACCTTACATTTATAAGACTTTTTTCACTAACCCACACTGTAGCTTGTATGAAATCCTTTGCCCTGAGCTAACAAAACAAAATATTTCAATATATGCCTGATAATGCGGCACAAAAGAAGTCTTATTGTTTTCAGTGGGACTACTGTAATGCTCAACTGGTCATCATCGCCCGGGCCTTCACTGACATGTACAGATTCCTCCTAAGTGAAGTAATCCACTGTGTCTTGCTTCTTGGTTTGTGTCTTGTTTTGCCTTGCGTTTGCAACAGCATATAAGATTTATGCAGCATTTTTAAACTCAGCCTGTGGTGCTTTTCTTCTCTTTGTTTTTTTTTTTGGGGGGTGCTTTTTGTTGATTGATTGAGTTTTTTTATACCATATGTATAGTCTAAATTTTCTCTTACTTCCATAGTGCTGTCATTACCACTGGTCAGGCTTCATACATTTCATAGACTGTATGACTTCGTTTGCTCTAATTATTTTGCCAAAGATTAAGCATTGGTTTTCCCAGGGTCTGAGAATTTTGTCCCAGGTCATAACCATGATTTTTCTTTCTCCACGTAAGCTGTCAAAAATCCAATATGGGTTCATCAGTTGTAAATCGCTCCTAAACTTCTTTTAACATCTTTTTTTTTTGGGTCTCTGGTAAAAAATATGTTTCTTGGACTGTAAGGCTGACTTCAGATGTCTACAATTTCACATTATTTCCCTTCTGACTCTTGACTCTTTCCTGGTGGCTAGTTGCTTACAGTTGTGAAGCAAGTCATTGTTTAATTTATTCACGTTTCATTTTTAAAAGAGTGTCAGTGCTGGTAAGTCCCAACTCAGTATTTCCTTGGTTATGCTCACAATACTCTGAATTATTCAGTAAACACTCTGTGTCAAAAATGTCTGACAGAGGTCCCTTTAATCCTCAGTCATCATTCTGACTGCATCTAACCTACATTGCATTGTGGAGATACCCAGCTTAGTTTCAGCCTGAGCAGGTATGTCTGCACCCTGCCTCAAATA
This sequence comes from Tringa tobata, assembly GCA_033628505.1. Taxonomy (NCBI): domain Eukaryota; kingdom Metazoa; phylum Chordata; class Aves; order Charadriiformes; family Scolopacidae; genus Tringa; species Tringa tobata. The sequence goes on from JAHREE010000567.1 coordinate 2,129,901, forward strand.
ATAAGCAATGCTATCTTTTAATTCATAGGGGCACAGCTGGGCTGCTGCTGCTTCTGACACTGGAATTCAGTTGCCACCAGTTTAAATACTTCCATACTATGCTTTGTTGAGGGGTAGATAGGTCCTTCATTGCCCAAAGTCTATGTGATCAGGTCAAATTGGCTTTCAGAGCCCACCTGCAGTGTCAAAGCATCACATCTCTGAAATCTCTACCTCCTGTCAAATACAAGTAGAATCAGCCCTTGTGTTCTAATGCTTATGATGAGTAAGGGGAGGGCTCACACATGGACGTGACCACATACTCCTTGTTTCCCTGCAACGCTAAGCAAAGGTGTCCGAATTCCAGCTCAAGGAATCCTGAAATGCTACAGAGATCATACACATTGCGTACACTGAATTAGTTCACCCAGCAACTGAATTAGTTCAACAACAGCAAACAAGTGTGGAACGAGGAACTCAGTAGCTCTGGACAATAACAAGGGACAGAAAATAAAAGAGTATTTTGTGCAAACATGAAAGCATGTTTAATGAAACAGAAGTCAGATGCAGGCCCACTAGCGTTGATCCTCCAAAATCAGGGACAGCATAAGAAGTACATTATGTTGGTCTTGTACAGACATCCTCGAAGATTTCACACTTAAGTGAGCAGATCACAAGGAGTAATTTAGCCCTAAGACATAGTGTAGTCACACTGGTAATCAGAGTGTACAATTAGTTTCTATCTTCTGCCAGAAATGTCAATGCAGTTTAGTGATTTTTTGGAAGAGTTTGCACAGCTGCTATTACATTTACCTATTAGATTGTGTTTTTTTTTTTTCTTTTTTGAATTCAGCTCCAATATCCGAATCCTCAGAAGAGTTCTTAGCCACAAAGTAATTATCTAATTCAGATTATTTTGTTTTGGAATCTGTGATAATCTTCCAAAATAAGCAAGCCTGTCCATATTTTGACACTTTGTGCGGTGTTGCCTTCACTAACTGAAATGTGTAACAACAAAAGGAATTGTAATTGTTTTTTGATTTGAATTGCTGAATTCTTTAGTAAAAATTTGAATCACTGAGAAAATTTTCTGTACCTCAAGCTTACTTAAGATCCATGAAAAAAATAATGGTGGGCTATAGAAAAGCAACACAGGGTCAGATGTATACTCTGAAATGCGAAATTGTGTAAACACATTTTTATTTGGATTCCATTTTAAATTTCAGCACAGATGGAGCCTGTGATAATTCAATAGCGGTGGTATTTTATCTTCATCTTAAACCAGGATCTGACATGTTCTTCACTTACAGTAGCTGCTGAGGGGAGCTTAGGTTAATGTGTAAAATAATTGGTTCTCTGAACAGTTGGGCACGGTCTCAATCAGTTCCAGTTTCAGTATCAGATTTCTTTTAATCAGAGGGAAGTGCAGTCTTTTTCTGATCCTCTGTATGCATTGAAATTGGTTGGAAAGAAAATGCTTTGAACAGTGCAGCATAGAAGCAAATGTTCAATGTTATAAATAACATACGATTGGACAAATATACTAAGCTTGTAGAGCTTATTTATGTTGAATCATGTCTCAGGGTGTACTATGGACTTTTCTGCCCTGATTTCAATGATCTCATTCTTCTGGGAGAGGACCTATTTAAAGTAAAAGTTCATTTCGTGCAAAGCAGAAATACGTCTAGAAAAATAATTCTTTATTGAAGACAAAATTCTCTACAACCTATTATCTACAATATGAAAAAATGAAAACTCATTACTGGTGGCCCCAAACATTTTAAAAAATGAGGCAGATCCAGTCCCATCTTTTTAAAAATTACACAATGTGTACTGACAGCTTGATATAGAACTTATCCCCAAAAAAGAAGATGGATACTTTTTCCCCTGTAGTTGTTACATGTGTTTATGTTTCTTCATTTTCCTAGAATGATTTAATGGCAATGAGAGAATCACAGAAGGTTTATAGTGTCATAAACTACTGCAGGAAAATCTGGATAACAGAGAGGAAAATTAGTTTTTATTCAAGTGGCTCTAAGTTCCTTTTGGTTTGTTAATGCTCATTTAGCTTAATGTAAATCAGACACCTAACAAACACATGGAACATTCTTTCTGATAATAAGAATTGCCATTTCAGTTTTTAACAAAGATCTGGCTTAGGTCAGTCCCCTGGAGAGGGCTGGAAGGTACTTGCTGCCCTTGTCGTCCCCTTAGGCCAGTCACTTTCAATCCAGCTGCTCACCAGTCACAACTTCAGTTCTGACATAAGGATTTGTGTTTTATGTTGTTTCTTGCACTGCTTGTTGTCACTGTCAGAGTAACAGCTTCCTAGCTCATGCTCGCTTCCTGAGTCTGCTGCTGGTATTTACCTGCTGTGCATCCGTATTTCTGCTAGTGCTGGAGAAGTGTCTTCCTCTCAGAGCAGATCAAGGCAGGTTGGAAGGGATTGGCAAAAAACCTCTGCTTCCGAGGGCAATGTCTGATTGCACAGAGCACTCACTTCTTGTTTCCTATCAGTGTTAGTCAGGTCTCCTTCGAAACTGACCCATGGCCACCAAACATCTCGTCCTGCAGCCCACCATGATAAGGGGATGGTTAAGGCAGCTGACATAACTGTGTTCAAACAGTGCTGCCAAACCAGACATCCCTTCCTGAATATGCTCTGTTGGGTACTTGTGAGTCTTGCTTTCTACCAATACTCAACAAATACCAATGCTTTTGAACGTAAAAGCCCTTTAATGCTTGGTCATTCAAAGTTTTTCTTTCGTACTGTCTCATAGAAACCTTGCAAAAGATTAATTGTGGCCCACAACTTGCTTGTGAAATAGGCATCACTGTAGAACAGCCTAAATGATTCACCAAAGGCCACAAAATGATTTTACAGCATCTGGGACTCTCAGGGAATTATGCTTGACATCATCTGGTAAAGCAATTTGATTTTGTTTATAATGTAATTTACCTGTATTTTAAAAGTGGATCAGGAGGACTAGAAATTACACCCTGCATTTTCCAAGTGCTTTATGAGTATCAGCCTTACTAAAAGCCAATAGGGTGCACATTCTAAAATGACTTAGGTGCTTTTGAAAATCCTCCTCTGTAAACACCTTAACACTTTTCCTGATGAAGCTCCATCTGACATACCCTCATAAATATCTGCAAAAGCACCTCATTCTCTTTTTGTGACTCTCTGTCACGCTACCTCTTGATCTAATACCTGCAGAAGGGCTCCAGTTTGCTTTCCGTGATCGTTCCTCGTTTTACTGGCCTTGATTGTCTTGTTATTACCTTCATGCTCCATCTATTTGTTATCTCTTCTCTCTTGGCTCGTATTTACATTGGCAGTATTCAAGAACTGGACTACTCTTTCCATTTTGTGCTTTTACAGCATGTACTAGGGCATGGCTTGCTTCACAGTGAACGTTTCCAGCAATGACAAAATAATTATGCACCAACTTTGCACAGCGGGGAAAAAGTGAATATTACATGAGTATAGGTGCATCTGGCAACATGTAAGTACCCCACCCACGCAGGGACTCTTTGCTACTGCATTGCTAAGAAGAGCTTCAGAATGGGGTGGAGATTACCAAATTGTAGTGTTCATAATTTTGCCTTGGTATGCAGGTTTATGTCCTGATGGATTGCGGAGGACATGCCATGAAGAGATGTTTCATTACAGTGGAATAGTGTAGCATTGGAAAAAAGTATAAATAGGGATGTTTGAATAAAAGGAGTTGGGATTCATCTGGAAAGAATGAAATGGAACTGATTTTTGCTTCATTTGGATAGTTAAAATAGGAAAAAGATAACCATTATAGTGCCGGTGACACACTTGCTAGCACAATAGAAATAATCAGGATTCCAGTTTAATGAGATACTGTAGAACGTGAGAATATTTTGAAGTGCTAATGAAAAAGAAAGAAGTGTTATGAGCGGTAAAAAATGGTAATTGGTAGATAGTACCACATTTAAGTAACAGTGACAGTTTCATATGAAAAAGCATTGTAAGAATGTTGATTAGCTTAACTGGGACAGGAAAGATTTATGGAAAGAAGGGATTCAAAAGAAGAGCAGCCTTACTCCTGTCCTTGAAAAGCATTGATTAATATTAATTAAAACTGAGGCAGGACAAAGCTTAGGGCATGCATAATAGCACAACGCCTTTTATGTGCAACATAATTCTTTTCATGTCTGTGCAGCCAACAAAATATCCTCTGAATGGCATTGGCTAACACAGGTGAGTGGTAGATGAGCATAATATTGCAGAACATTTGGAAGAATTACTAATTGCAGAGCACTTTGCATTGTACCTAAGACATTTCATGGGTAAAGTATTCATGTCCCAGCTGTTGTCCTTTCTGCATGCTAGGTGACGCAGGGCAGGAGCTCACTGCCCATAGCAAACATACGTTCAATTCTCATTTAGTGTAACCACTAGCATGATATTTAAGCCCTCTATACCTTAATTTTTCACCTGAAATTAAGAATTATGTAACATGATGCTTCTGGCATGGCTTTGTGCATCATGTTTATCTAGATAATGAGGCAGTCCTACTGCCAGGAGCTTTCAGTAACTAACACAACTGGATCCTAGTCTGGGTGATCGAGTGCAATCCAGGTCTCAACCTGCCCTCTGCTCTGAGTGGCTGCTGTGCTTTTCCCAGTTTCAGATGGATTAAATTAATGTGTTTCTTAAGGAAGCTCTTGAATCCCACTTGTGGATTTGGAACAATAGAGATAGCCTGCTTTATCAACAAGCCCCAAACAATTAGACCAATAACCATGAAGCCATCTTTACCATTTAGGGAAGACAGTATGAATCTAGCTGTCCTGGCTTGAGATGCAAAACAGGGAAACAGCAAGTGAGAACCTGAGCTTCTATCTGGGTGCATTTAGTAAGATCTGTCTTGTTCACACTAATCACTGGCAAAATTCATACCTTCTTCAGGAAGCAGAATTAGATCCACTTTTTCCTTTAATGTCCACAGGCTTCTCCATTAATGTGACAAAATTGTGATTCTACAGATTCTGAGACTGCACTTTTACTATGAATTCTGTGCCCTTAATTGCTTTTGGAAAGTAGGAATTCCATTTAATCTTAAAATACTCCTACCAATTCAGCAAACTCCATGCAATGAAAACTTTCCCTTTTATTTGGTTTTTATTTTACCTTACTTATTTATGATACTGAAGATACTTTTTAGAAATACCTTTAACACAAAATTATTTTTTTATTCAGGACCATCTAATGCCATTGTCCAAATACCTTGCCTTGCTTGTCATTAACAAAATTAATCCCTTAAAACTGAAATAAATTGCCAGGTCCATCCTAAACATTATTCTGTGACTTGTCAGCTGAAATTAGACCACATTTAATGGTAATGCTATGTAAAATCTGACATGCTGGGAATATATAACATATTTCTGAAGGGCATGATGATAATTAGATTTGTCTAGACATGTAAAACACATTTTTGATGCTGTGAATTCCTCCAATTAATTTTGTGAGTTTTTGAGACTCACAATAATTTGACTCAGACATAGTGTGGGAATTAGAAATTGTAATGCTCACAGAGATTTTAGTGTAAGAGCCACTGCCATCTTAAAATAATAAGGCCACATCACCATGTGTTGTAAATATTAGTGTGTTATTTCCGGTATTTAATATATTCACTAGGCTTTTTACTTAATGCAGGTACTTGTCTGTCTGAGGAGGAATACATTTAGACATTAGCCAATATGGTGTATCAACTTGTTACTTAATGGCGTACTTTCTTCTCCTGATGCCCATGCAGCTGTGAGCTTTTTCAGTTCGTGATGCTTCTCTCACCCCGATGCAGCAGGAACTGGTTCTTAGGTGCAATCCCTCTCCAATGTGGCCGAGGAGCAGTGGAGCGGGTCAAGATATCCATGATTTTCCATCTCAAGTCTGTTCGGTAGGAAAATAATGTGGTCCAAAACAACCCCTGAAGTGTGAGGGTGAAAAGAGGCGTTTGTCTTTCTCTCTTTCTTCACACCCCTCCTCTGCCAAGGCTGTCCACAGACAATATAGCAAAATGTGAGCTGGCACGGGAGACCTGGGTGTGCTGAGCATGGCCACGGTGGGGCTGGGGACCATATGTCTCTGCTGTTTACCTCTGTGTCTCCATCTGTCTGCTTGTCTGTCTCCACTATCAGCCTCCACAGGAGCGGTGGCCGACAAAGAAAGATGGGTTTTCATGGAAAGGACAGCCCTTGCCCCAGCAGTACCCCAGCTGGGTGGTCTCCAGCCCCCCACAGCTGCCCTGCTCCTGTCTGGGGCTGTGGGATGGACCCTGGCTGCCAGACCCTGCTCTGACAGACCCCCTGTGGGTAGTCCCCACTGCCCATCTCCCATTCCTAAGGGAGCAGCCAGCTCCTGCTGCACTCAGAAAGAGCCACCCAGAGAATCAAGGCTTGGAAATCATGGTGACATTTAAAAAACAAATATCCGTCACTGAAAGATATACTCATGTCTTTTTTTTTTCTCCCAGGAGAAACAGATAACAACCTGCTGACTCAGCTTGGCTGTATTAGTGTAAGTGCTCTTTGCTGCTAATAATAATTATATTATATTCCAGGAGGCTCATCTGCTTGCCAGGTTCATCACCAGGAGACCTCTGTAGGGGTCTAAATGCTAGCCTGTCAAGCCAGAGTGCATGAGCAGGAAAGACAAGGCAGGACCTGAAGAGGTTCCCCCTATCTTTCCCCAGTTAAAAAATAAACTGTATAAAATGAGGCTGATTAATTTCTTCTAGAAAGGTAAAATACCTCCATAGGATAAAGAAGGAGGGAGGGGGGGTTTTTTGTTTTGTTTTGTTTTTTTTTTAATCAAAGTTAGGTTGATGGTTGGACTAGATGATCTTAGAGATCCCTTCCAACCTAGACAATTCTATGATTCTAAGAGAGGGAGCATTCCTACTGCATCTGGGGTTTCTCAGCATAGGGTCTAGCTGTACTTCTGCTCAGGGGTGGTGGTAGAAGAACCAGCATAGCTAAAGCTGAGGCATACAACCTGTCTTCCCCTTCCACCCCTGTGTCCCTGCATAGGTCTCAGTGTCATTGCACCTAGTGGAAAAAGCCTGACTGGAAACTTTTACTTGTCAGCTGTTTTCCTTTGTTCACCTATCTGGCTGCTTGCTTGAGGGGTGCTGCTAAAAATGGTAGTCTCATCTCCTCTGATGAATGTTTCAGCGCAGAAGGTTTGAAGATACAGCTGTTCTTATTGTGAAGGTAGCATCTGCCAGCTTGAATATATGGTACCAAAATAGCAGTTCTCCACATCAGACACCATATGTGAGCCTGATTCTGAGAGCGGGGGTTAGAGCAGGGCGCAAATAGTTTTCCCTCAGACGACAGGTAAACCTGGGGATTTGAGGTGGCTCAATATCATTGAGCTGAGTATCATTCCCTGGGGAATTCTCATGGACCTTAACACCATCATCAAAATCATTAAAAGTTCTTCCTTCTCTCTCAAGATTAGTCTGAAATGTGGAACTTAGCAGACCACTGAAAAAGTTTTTCTTGTTTCTGTAGGAGGTCCTGATCTATGATATTCTTCATACTTGCTGGAAGCAGAATCACCTCTGCAGTATAAAAAGAAATTAGGTTCCTTTTCCTTCAGTTGTATTGTTATAGCTCCTTATTCCAGTGTTCATATAGGAATATATTAGTAATGGAAAGTACAATTATAAAATCTCTTGAGTTGGTGCACGAATAAAGCCATCAAATAAGACAAAGTGCTAATAAAATCTTACACAACTTAGGGAGTATTACCATAAGAACACCAAATGAAGAATAAGTCATACATAACAAAAATACAGCAATACCACAAAAAGATATAACTACTGTTAAGCATTACTTAATTAAAGTCCTTTCCCTAAATGTCTTTTGATTATGCTCCCATTCCACCAGGGGTCAAATTCATCCCTGGTGTGACTTCAAGAGAGTGCTGACAGACGGATTTTTGCCTTTGATTAGTGACATAAACTCAGAAGTTTATGTCACGCTCCTTCTGAAGAAGCACCCTCTTTTGTCATTTTTGTAAACCTGAGCTGCAGGTTTTCAGGCTTCTTAACATCATGTGCCTGCATGTCCCTGCTCTTTGTGCTCCTGTCCTTGAATGTCTTCTAATGATGCCCACACTCCTACAAAAAGAGAACTGTTTGCTTAAACCCAGGCAGCAGGGTCATCCTGTTATCTAGGGAATACTCACATCCGTAGATGGGGCCGTACCACGCAACAGGAGTTCGTTTTGATACGCTGGGTACATCCGCACGAGCGCAAGCATTGCATTAGCACAGATCAGGGGAGAAGAAGAAAACCTCCTGCCAGCTGTTTTTGAAGAAAATCTCCTGCCAGTTGTCCCTGCACACTGTACTTTGGTGCACACCACAGAGCGGAGGGGACAGGAGTCCTGCGTGATCCTGAAGGGACAGGACCTTTCTACTGGCAGAGCAGAGCGATACATTAAGCAGCCACTAGCAGGAAAGGCTGCTTGCTGGATGTGCCTGAGATAAAACGGTCGAGAGGTTCATCAGGAATCAATAAGCCATTCTTTGTTTAAACACCACCTTTGTCTCCCACTAATCAGCTTGCCGACTATTTCATAACTATGAAATTGAGCATTTTCAGTGCTGCCCCAGGATGTATTAGCTACAGTCAGAGGTCTGCATGTGCAGATTACTTTTTTATTAGGTGTGTTTTCTGCCTTCTCACCAAAATAAACAAACCATCACTTGCACTCATTTAACTAATTTTATGGTATTTTTTGGTTACTTGGTAATTTGTTCTGTATGATTGCTGGTGTTTGAATGGGATAGCTGTCTGAGTTCATTAGTCAAACAGTAAGTAGGCTACCTATCTCCCCTAGTTTATAAATGTCTTACTAGCATTAAAACTTTATTTATATCAGTTTTATCTGTCCTTTCACAATTTTCAGTTCTGTTAGTCCATGCTGAAGTCTTTTTTCATACAAGTATATGTTCAGCTCCACTGAAATTGCCTTATGGTGTTGAGACCTGGTATTATTTTTATTGCTTTAGTAGCTCTCAAAAGGCGTAGTGCCCCGTACCACAACCGGTGGGACTTATAAAGTACATCCTGTAAGCTCGCTTGTTTTTATTCTGATTGCACAGCAGAACATGTAGAAACACAGTATTTTGTTTTCCGCCTTCTGTATTGGACAGATGGATGTTTCAATGATTCTTCCACTATAACTTAAAAATCCTTTCCCTGTTCACTTTGCTGGATGATTGCTTCATTTAGCACATTCTTGAGCTTGATTCTTCACTTCCTGGCTAATTATTTTACAAGGTGTAATGGCTACTCTAAACTGTCATGTCAAACTGTCATGTCAAACTGTCAATACCTAGAGCCGATTTTTATCCCTTACAGAAACAGCAAACCAAACATTCAACAGAAAAAAAGAATGTAGAGGACAACGCTCATTCAGCAGTCATTCATATTGCTGTGTAAACCAGGTGACAAAGATCAGAGATCAATGATGTAGCACACTGTGTGCCACGTCTTTTTGAGTTTTCCTTGGCTCTTTCACTTAATTATCTAAGGACCTCTTTGCTGCAGTAACAACTGAGAAGATATACTATACTTACCCACTCTTAGCTATAGTCTTGGTTATATGAAGTACTGCTTCAGCAATGTTTTCTTTTAAAAACAGCCATTCCCTTTTGCTGCCATTCCAAATTCCCCCTTGGGCTATACGAGCTTTACGCAGAAAATAACTTATCATCTATCAACCAGTGTTTTTTCTCCTCATTTTCTGAGATAGGAATTAACTTCTTTCACGAACTTCTTTCCAGGGTCTTCAGACTGATTAAGATATCTTAATCTTCTCTTTGCTAAAAAATTCGGACTAAATGATGTAGATCTCAGTATTAACAATGAAAACTTGTTTCCCTGCCAACCAGGTATGTGTCTTGCAGTAGGCTGATCAAAGATGCCAGTGTGCAATCATGAAGTCTATGTGTCAGCAAAGCCTTAGGTGACTTAAAGCTCTTAAGATTATGTACTTGAAAAATATATTTTGAAAGAAATTCTGGATGCAAGTAGCAAGGACTATTGCAATGCCACAGTTGTTTTGTTGCCAAAGCAACAAAAGTGGTCTTGTGTTGTACCCAGTTTTCCCCTCAGTCACTGTTAAAGGGAACCAAAACAGTGTGTGGACTCAAGCAAGGAACAACTTACAGCAAGGGAAGTTCCAGATAGACTGTAGGAAAAAAATGAGGTTGGACAATTATTGAATCAGGCTGCCCAGGAAGGTTGTGGAATCTCCATTCTTAGACCTATTCAGCACTGGACTGGATGTGACCCTCAGTAACTTGGTGTAGTTTTGAAGCTGGATGTGAATTTGAAGCTGATGATGCTTAGTGCAGTGGACCAAATGACCTCCAGAGGTCCCTTCTAACCTATATCATTCTGATTCTGTGGTTATAAAACTGAGTCTGCTGAGTTGGGACAAGAAAGCAGAAATTCTGTCTTGGGCTATTTCAGAAAGTTTAAAAAAAATATGCTATGTTCAGATGCCTCAGATGCACAATGCTTACAGTAGTACAATGGCAGCACATTTCAAAAAATGAAGTTTAAGAATTTGCTCTTTTAGCATGCATTTTCTTGAATCTTGTTGAATTTAGCATCGTTAAGAGCTAGATCTGTAGCAATACAATCTTGAAATGTAGCAGGAACATGCATAAAGATAAACCATTTATAATCTGTTTTCCAAAGGGAGTTGTCTGTGAAACAACATGAAATGTACTAATTGCAGTATCTGCTTTTGGTGTGGTTCTATCTTTTCTGTGGAAGCAAAACTAGGTGGGATTTTCAGTATCTTTGGTAGCTGGCTTATCCCTGATGACTTATACCCATTTCTATTGATTTTTACATCCATTCATTGATCAGTTGTTTTGTAACTGGATCTGCAAATAGTTTCTGGCTTAAAATTCTAAATTTTGTGATGGAATAGTACTTTAAATGGAAGGTTGCAGCTCAGAGCAGAAGAGAAAGTCAGAAAGAACTGTGGTGATTATGCTGATTTCTCTTGTTTGAATGTCTCATTTGTTTATGAGTCTTTGAAAACAGTGCTTAAAATCCTTGGGCAAGGGTGGTAGGATGGTGGTCAGTGATCTAAAAATAGCAATGAGAACATGCGCAGATTTAGCAGTGACACTGGTGATTCATGATTTATCTGATTCTTCCACTTCAAAAAATATTTTCTTGCATCTCTGCATGGCATCATCTTACATCTTCTCTCCAAGATCTGCTGTGTTAAAAAATCAGTAGAGCATAAAGTTGCTCCATTTTCAACATAATAAGAATCCTGTTTTTTCTGGATTTCGTATTTTTAGGGACTCTGAATGAGATCTCTGGCTTATATTGTACATTTGTAACATTTAATTTTCCTTTCTACAATACTCTTATGCTGAACTAAGAGAGGCTATGTGAAAAGACCTGTAGTAGTAAAAATTGAAATTATTTATGCTCCAATCAGAATTTTTTTGCTCAGAAATGCTGTGCAACCATAGCAGCACATTACAGCCCTTCACATACACACAGAAAAAGAATATATTCAGTGATCAGTGTAAGGGGAACTCGCTAAAGTGACATTTCAGTGTAAATTTATGATTTATTAAAACATTTCAAATGCTCTGCTAAATCACTTTCCTCTTTCCTTTCCCTTGAGCCTTCGCTATCTTATTCATGTACAATTCCTTTCTTCCCTATATGAAAACTCTGTATGTCATACAAACTGTGAAAGAATTGCCATCAACGCCATTACTACTTCTCTGATCCTGAATGAGGGACAAAGGCATTGAAAGCAATGGGAAATGACTATTGAGAAGTAATGTTAATCTGCTTAATCGAACACAGCCATTAACAGTGACTAAAATGTAAGTCCGGTGTAGTATTTTCAGCAGATATTTATGTTTATGGTTCTGTGTCTGTATTTAAGGCTTAGTGGTTAAACCAGTGAATACTGCCACCTCTGCAGAGGAGGTGAAACTGAGCTCTTTTTCACTCCTCGGGTGATGCCCTCTTTCCATTACCAGCAGAAGAGTTTCTGAAAGGAAGGTGTATGCTCATCGAGGTCACTGTGCCATTGATCTTCCTGTGGGATGTAAAGGATGCTCCAGGGCAATATTCCCCAGCCAGTACTTCCAGACGCATGCTGAAGGAAATGCCCTGAGTGTCATGTTATTTCCATGATTTTGTGCAGAAACTGAGGCTCGATTTTGTTTGAGCCAGGGTATTGGTGGCCAACTCATGGTCACTCAAAAGCGAGTCAGGAGTTCTCCTGATTATTATTACATTTTCAAAGTTGAGTGGTTGGCTTCTGATCATCCCAGGACCAGGTATTGAGATTGTGGTCAAAACTTAACCCTGGTCCCATCAAAGACAAGTGAGAGTTCTGCTGAGTATAGGACTCACATTTTGCACGTAATGGCAAATATTTTCTCTCACCCGACTAACCAACTGACAGAAAATAAAGGGATTAGAGCCTAGGGGTGGGAAGTTTGGCTGTAGCTCTGTAACTTCTTTCATTCTCCTTAGGTTTGTTAATTAAGGGAATTTTGGAGGCTAAGAAGCTGTTAAATGAAGAGCTGCTACGGCTATTCTCCCTCCGGAGCTCCCTCTTGCTGAAGAGGGTTCCCTCCTCCCTCACTGCTAAAGATCATTTTAGGAAGGCCCTGCAGTCCTGTACTGTAATCATTAGCTTATTCAGTGAAGTTCTTACATAGTTTTTTTTAGAAGCTACAAAAATGTGTGTGTGTATAGCCCTGGAGCCCTAGTTCCCGTCTTTGCATTTACAAGAGCTGCTGTGTTTAATTAACAGCTATGACTGGCACACTGAAAAATAATACATAAAATCAGAGGTAAATAAGCATACTTTCATCTTGAGTCTGGGGGGGGGAAGTAGCCTTTATACCTAAATAACAAAGACTCTACTGCATATATCTCTGCTTGATAACAAATGGCAGCCGGAGATGTAAAGTCTCTAACGAGTGACGCTCCTGCACTGCCACTGCCATGAAGCAGGAGCACAGGGCTCTCAGCACCCTACAGTCTTTAGTAAGTATTTAATTTAACAATATATCAGCCTTCTGTCCTTGGATTCCAGAGCGTGTGCTCTTACCTGTTACAGCTCTAGAGTCTGACATGAAGAAAACTTGCTTTTATCACTAAAATTCAGCAGATGTGATTCTGATCACACTTCAGGATTGGATTTGTTGCTGAAGTAGGAACTGTTTGTGTAATCACATTTTCAGAGAACCAAGATAGAAATTATTTAACATTGGCAAAGTAGACGTACTTTTTATGGTGGGAAAGAGCTCATGTTTCTATGATTTTTGGTGATAACAACCTAAAGAAACTGTTTTTGTATATTTGATATAAAAAAATTAATTCCCTTTAGCACATCCCTGCAAGTGAGCGCTGGATAAGATCAGAAAGGAATGTGTACATTTTTATAAATACATGGATCAGTTGGTGTTGTATCTTCCACTAAAAGGGCACCAGATCAAACACTGTTTATGTCATCTCCTCTTTCTAAGAGGGTAAATGACATATTTGAATCTCAGTAGGAAAAAGTGCTGTGCACCTGTTCTCCCAGGTCAGTCAACTTTCCATGAAATGTAGCTTGGCCTTCAAAGTCTATATACTGGTCGTGATGCAGAAGAAGAAGGTAACCTAGCTAAAATTTCATAAGCCTGTCCAAAGGGTCTGTAATTCAGGTGGCAGCAGAGAAGGGGAGGTAGAGGAGGAGAAATATTTTTAATTTATAAACCAGCACATCTGATAGAAACTTTTTTTGAGACAATAAGCTGGGTTCCTATTGAAATCAGCTGGAGCTGCACAAGTTTGAGAGGCTTTTGTGGATAATTGCGATGTTGAACCTGTCTTGAGGGCCTCCTTTATGCTACAGAGTTCCTGGGTGCTGATGTATTTAACTTTCAGTGTGTCGTTTTAATTGGTTCCTACTAACCTGGGCCCTGAGGTGATGCTTTATGACAGCAAGGTTCACAGGTAAAAGAACAAAAGATGGGGATGGAAAAGTTGTCCAGAAAGAAAATTCCTTTTTTATTCTTTTCTCTTTTTTGAAATATAGTGTTCTGGGGTTTTTTTTCTTCCTTAGAAAACATTAGCGAAGCTTTGTTATTTATCAGATCCAGAAACAATGTACCTGATTATAATTGGAAAATACCTTAGTTACAGTAATGTCTCCTTCAATAAGAAACTCCTGACTCTACATCAGAAGCCTCCAGGCCAGTACTACCTGGTCCATTGGCAAGGTTTTGGCTGAGAGAAGGGCTACTTTTTGTTCTGTTGTTGGAAATGTCTAGCAGAGTTAAGTCATAATCCTGCAGCAGTTTGATATTACCACATGAATTTGATAGAGCTCTTAGTGGCAAATAACATACAGACGGAACAAATCATCTGTGATGTGTTTTTTTATCACTGCAATCCTTTTTTGTGTGGTGTGGTTAGGTTTTTGTATATGAAGGCTCATTTTTATGACCTTTTGGGTTTTTTTAATTTCATGCCAGCTTATTTTTTTCTTACGTCTCATGATCAACCATTGTATTAGTATTATCTAAAAATGTAGTACTTAATTTGATAGTAATTTGAATTATTTTATTACAAATGTTACATGTAATTTCCCTTGTTCTTTCTATTTATTTGTCTGATGAAAGTCTATAGTAGAAGAGTGATTTACTAAATGTGTCTGAGGATTATAAAATACTTATTAATGTGTCCCATGTTGCTGTTTTACCGGCAAATTGTGAAGTACAAAAATTAAGCATAAGGAAATATATTGAAATTTCCTTAAATCATATGGCACATAGCTATACTAATCATAATAGATGATAGAGTAGATGGATGAAAGAAACTGAGTTTATCTGCCGGCAGGCACAAGTCAATTAATCAAGAAAGTATGTTTACCATATTTCTATTTATGCTATCCAGAAGTGAAAACCCCAGAAGGAAAAAAACCCCATATCTAATAAGAAAATGCTTCTTTTTATAGGCATTTTATTTCCCCTTTCACAAATCTCTGTAATCCTCTTCAGTGGTGTGTGTAGGTGTTTACAAATACACTGAAGGAGCACCTCCTGGAAGAGCTTCTGGCAGCTGGGAATTGGCTCCAGCGCGCACAGCAATGTTATCAGTGCTGTAGGTTTAACTGCAGTACTTCATGCTTTCAGAGAGCAATATTCAAACGACTTGTCAGGATAAACTTTGTATTATGCATTAGCTATTAGAAAAGCTGGTACTGGAGTAAGAATGCAGCCTCCGTACAAATATCCCTTTCTCCCTTTCCTGGTCTTCTCGGAAGGGTGGAGACAGAAATATTTGAACTTTTTCCCCACAGATTTGAAGGGGTGAGAGACTGCAGCAAAACTCACTTTTTCTTCTTGTCCTTCTTATGTTTTTGAGTGGCTCTAAAAAACGAAGTTTTATGAGGTAGTTTGTAAACCCTCAAGTATTACTGGATCAAATCTATTTTTTTTTGGACTCTACCAGTAATTCCTAGTCCACGAGCCATACAGTCAGGTTTATCTGCAGTTTTCTGCAGTCGCATTTTCCTGCTTCCAAATCAGACAACTAAAACCCTACTGAGTACTTCCCAAGCAGCCCTCCTTCACACATCCAGCTACTGCTGCTGTGACCACCTTTATGTGATGACTGATTGTAGGATTACAGCACAGTCGGTACAGATGTGTGCCTACAGCCCTGTCTTTTGGAGCTCAGCAGCGAGATAAAGTTGTCAATGTTCATTTAGGAAATGTTAATGGATACTCATCATAATCCTTGTGAATACAAAGAGTATCTCCAAAGTTACAACTCAAGTGTGATGCATGAGTGCAGTGCCCTTCTGAGGACGTGGAAAGGTGGCTTCAGGTGGTACCAGTTGCCCCTTTCAGTGTAACTGGCTCCATCTACAATATTAATGGAACACCAGGAGCAGGTATGTGTAATGGCCATAGTGTGGGAGTGTGCAGGGAGAAATATTTTACAGATTCCATATAGGGCCCCAAATGACATAATTTTTGCTCTGGAAACACTTTTAAGTACAACATGGAAATGTTCTGACAGAGACTTCACTTGCAGCCTGCTAAGGCAGAATTGGTGGACTGAGGGCTGGTAATGGAAGAAATAGCTGGAATAATATGAAACCCTAAAGTACAGTAATGGGATGTATTTTCTAATGTAAAAATTTTATGATGGCTGGTTTTTGGAGTAGGAGGAAATCCCAACTGAATTGCAATTGGCAGTTTGTTATAGCAGCTCCTCCTGAATTTCTCATAAACTGAGACAGGGTTGTTTTGGTTGAAGGTAAACAGTCCCCCAAAGGGAAGGATGGTACTAATGCACTCCTAGCTCTAAATCAGAAAGAATTGTCTGTTTTCCTTCTTTAACTGGAATTTTATTCTAATATCATTCAATCCTTCCAACTTCCATCTTTTTTCTCCAGATAATTTTAAAGAAGCACATGTACTCAAAGCTAATAAAAAACTTTTTATTGAGACAGTTTTTATAAAGAAACAAATATCTGTTTGCTAGTTCTTCTCTCCTCCCCATTATACCTTTGACTTTGAAGAAACTTTTTTTTAAAGCGAGGAGAAATATTTTAGAAAACATTGTGCTGGTTTTGGCTGTGGTAGAGTTAATTTTCTTCATAGTAGCTGGTATGGGGCTATGTTTTGGGTTTGGGCTGGAGACAGTGTTGATAACACGGGTATATTTTAGTTCTTGCTGAGCAGCGCTTACACAGAGTCAAGGCCTTTTCAGGCTGACCCCAGCTGATCCCAAAGGGATATTCCATACCATGTCGTGTCATGCTCAGTATATAGCACTGGGAGAAGAAGAAGGAAAGGGAGGATGTTTGGAGTTACAGTGTTTTGTCTTCCCAAGTAACCATTAGGTTAGCTCTGCTGAACACCTGTCTGCCCATGGGAAGCAGTGAAGGAGTTCCTTGGTTTGCTTTGCATGTGTGTGTGGCTTTTGCTTTACTTATTAAACTGTCTTTTTCTCAACTGACGAGTTTTCTCACTTTTACTCTTCTGATTCTCTTCCCCATCCTACCAGGGTGAAGTGAGCGAGTGGCTGCGTGGTGCTTAGTTGCTGGCTGGGGTTAAACCACAACAAACATTTAAATGTCTTGTTTAACAGCTGCAGAATGAAGTGGTTTGGGTTTTGCTCTTATTTAAAATGTCTTTGCAGAATGGAAACATTTATAATTTACTGACATGTTTTGACTGTGAACTTGTATTACAAAAATTTAGATTAATTTTGAAAATCACAGTAATTTGCTTTTTTCACCCAACTTCGAATTAAACCACTTCATTTTCCAGTCATCACTATGTACTCTTACTTTAGAAAGAAGAAATATGGAAATAGATAGGGATAACAGCTACTGAAATTCTCTGGGATGCTTCTTTATTTCCTTTTCTATATCACTTGTGGTTACATTTGGTTTTGTTGTGCTTTGGGACAAAGGACATATTTGATTATGACAGTTCACTATTTCACAACACCAACAGCAGCAAAATGTTGACTAGCACAAAATTAAACCAAAGCCCCCAACATTAAATGCTAGTAATCCTTGTCTTTTTTTGTCTGCCTGCTGCTCTGTGCATTCCCACCAGCGTGGCCCTGGGATATTGTTATAATTTTGCCATTTTTTTCAAATTCAGACCAAATCTGTTGCAGCCCCCATGGGCAGTTTACTACTGGGAGTTTTCTGGGGGGCTCTCTCGTGCTTGGCACCGCACAAACATACAGCGAGAGTTTGTGCCTGAACTGAAAAACTACCTCAAAACTGCACCAGCAAATACGTGAAGCAGAAGCTGAGACTAATTAATCTAGTGCGGTGACTTCAAACATCAATTAGCTGGGAATAAATTTTAATCCCTGCTTGAGCCGGGCAGGATTTCATTTGGTATCAAGAGGTGACAGGCTGTATCGCTCATTTGCCACACTTTGTGTCTTGGGAAGAGGCTTATTATATTAAGTCCTAATCTTTTTGGATTTTGCACAGACCCAGTCACCTTGTTTCTGGGAATACAAGCAAAGCTGCCTACAACAAAGGGTGCTCAATGTTATTTCTTCGGTTTTTTTGGGTGCCACCCTTGCCAGTAGCACCAGTCTGCACCCCGATTTGGGTACTAATTTGAGCCTTCCTCTGCTGGAGTGCACGCTGCAGCCTGAGAAGCCCAGTCCCAGCTAAGCATGGAGGCTGCCACAGCTCGTCCTTAAAGGGCTGGATGCTCTTAGTCCACGTAAGAAATGAAGAGTGATAAAAGATTTATTAACACAAATTATTAAGTCATACATTAATTCAATATATAGGAAGCAAATTATTCTAGAAGTGTCTGATTTGACTACTCCTCAATCTGTGTGAGATCCCTTACCGGCCTGTCAGTCCTGGTCTCAGTGCTGTCCAAATGACTTTTAGGCTTCCTTTTTCTGCAGAACTGGGGAATATGGGGAATAATAGTTACTGTGCTATTGAATGTAATGTCTTGTGTTGTGAAGGGCAGAAAAATATTAACCACAGTTGGCAGAACAGCTGGGACTTGAACAATTAGCCTCTAGACACGTAGATAAAGCTCTCTTCCTCAAAGCCATAAGACATTTTGAGGGGGATTAGTTCCTCATTCTCATTTTGCTTTGCAAAAATTGTGTGAAAGTTGCAGAATTATATATAGCGACAAAATAGCCTATAGCAGTGACCAGAATTATGTTACCTGTGATTAATAAAAAATGACAACACTGCTTCTATGTGGCCTATTTCAGCATGAGGAATCCAAAAGTTGCAAACACAAAGTCTGATCTCCATCCCACTGATATCTATGGTGAAGGAATAATCACTAACCTATAAGAACAGTCTGCTTGCCGAACTAGTGTACAGGCTACGTGGCTGGCACAATTAATCCTCCACTGTACTGTGGCCCCTACCTGTTTGACACACTGTAAAGTCCAGCAGTTCACGGCCTCACAGCATACCAGTGCAAGACAGGGGTGAGGAGCATCACAGCCACTTCAGTCTGCAGAGTGGTCTTCTGGAAGGTGGAGTAGTTGATAATTTGCCCTTACTCTAGGTTTAATTTTTAACCTCCAAAATAGCCTAAACTCTGCAGGGCAAGAAATAAAAGCAACTATTAGCTATACAAATCCCTGTATCTTTTGTTTTTCTGGGTCCTTTCCAGCAAGTACAGCATGGCATCCTATGTATTAGTTGGTTTCTTTAGAAATCGGGCACCTTCAGTGACTCGATGCCCCTTTCTCACAGCACTGAGGAAGTGATTCATTACTGACTGGGAGAGAGGACACTGTGCAATCGGTATCTGTTATGACTTGATTTCTCTGTGCTGTTTTATTCGCTCTTTTTCTAAATAAGAAAAATTCCTGTGAAGCGAGGGTGGTGTCAGTTTTGTGATCAGATGTAGCCTGCAGCAAAATAAACATGGAAATGGTAAGGAAGACCTTATATTTACTTTGTGAAGCTTTTTGTTCGGTAGAAGATAAAGGTCATTCTGGAGAAACATGTCAAGAATTCTAGTGAGGCTGGCAGAAATCTAACATAACCAGAGAACCAGGAGGTTTAAACAGAATTTAAAATAGCGAGGGGGAAAAAAAATTTCTATAAATATTTTTAGAAATCTGAGAGCCTGCTATTTGAATGTAAGGACAATCACCTGGGGCATATCTTATGAACTGGGCAGTGTATATACTGCAGAAAGCTTCAGGTGTAAAGTGATCTTTCCTGTTTAGAAACACACCTGTCACAAACCCACCTCTGTCCCCTCTCTTGTGTTTTTCAGCCATGTCGGTAACATGAGATGATACTTAGCAGAGACTTATATGCTAGAATGCAAACACAAACATAGCTGAAAGAACAAGCCTTAACAGATACAAGTGATAATACCAATTTCTGAATCACTTCCCGAAACCTCCTTTTCCTTGGAGGTGTCTCATTCCTACTGAAATTGGAAGAACTGGAATGTAAGTTGTTAGGGAGGTCACTGTAATTATGAAGTGTAAATTTAAAAAGAGCCCTTTAAACATTGGCAGGAGTGGGTAAAATTTGCTTTTCATTCCTGCCCCACCTCCCACCCCCTTTACCTGATTCAGAATGACACTGATTTTCTTCTTTGGTAGTCAGAGTTTCAGAGTTTGTGTATTAACAGGTATGAGGGCAAGGGAAGCTCTGATTTTGAAGCTGTTGGCTTCTTGTCTGATAGGTGGATATGCAGGATCAAAAATCCTCTGAGCATGAGAGCTAAATGGAGGAGGATTGGAGATAGAGCACCATTTTCATCTGATTGACAGAGAATCTGGTAAAAAGTTGGTCTTGGTCATCAGCCTAAATCAAATTAGTAGCTTAAGAATCTCTTTCCTGTTCTAAAAGAGCATCACTATGACTGTTGCTAGTTGCTACCCTTTCTCACTGTACAAAGGTGAAGGGTAAGATAACAAAGGAGGGTGCCCTTTTTGGGGGCAGTGGCCTGGCTGGGAGCATTGCTGAATTGTTACTGCCATTTACTTCCTTTTAACACACAGAAGTGCCAGCTGGTGTAAAGGCCTTCCACAAGCAAAGTGGATAAAGAGCATGTCAAAATTTGGCTTGGCATTTGCAGAGGATGCTTCTGACATTTGAAACTGGATAGTAAGTCAGAGGGACCTGGACAAGCTCAAGAAGTGGGCCTGTTTGAACCTCATGACGTTCAATAAGACCAAGTGCAGGGTCCTGCACCTGGGTTGGGGCAACTCCTGGTATCAATACAGGCTGGGGAATGGAGGAATTGAGAGCAGCCCTGCCAAGAAGGACTTGGGGGTACTGTTGGATGAAAAGCTGGACGTGAGCAGAGAATGTGCACTCACAGCCCAGAAGGCCAACTGTATCCTGGGTTGCATCAATAGAAGCATGGCCAGCAGGTCGAGGGAGGTGATTCTGCTCCTCCACTCTGGTGAGAGCCCACCCGGAGTACTATGTCCAGCTTTGGACCCCTCAGGACAGGAAAGACATAAACCTGTCGGAGTGGGTCCAGAGGAGGTCCACAAAAATGATCAGAGGGCTGGAGCACGTCTTTTATGAAGCCAGACTGAGAGTGTTGGACTTGTTTAGGCTAGAGAAGAGAAGGTTCTGGGGAGACCTTATTGTGGCCTTTTAGTTCTTCAAGGGGACTAGTAAGAAAGATGGGGACAAACTTTTAGCAGGGCCTGTTGCAATAGGACAAGGGGTAATTGCTTTAAACTAAAAGAGGTTAGATTTAGACTAGATACAAGGAAGACATTTTTAACGATGAAGGTGGTGAAAAACTGGAACAGGTTGCTCAGGGAGGTGGTAGATGCCCCATCCCTGGAAACATTCAAGGTCAGGTTGGACAGGGCTCTGAGCAACCTGATCTAGTGGAAGGTGTCCCTGCTTATTGCAGGGGAGGTTGGACTAGATGACCTTTAATGGTACCTTCCAACCCAAACTGCTCTACAATTCTATGATTCTATAATACAGTTCAGAAATGATACTTACAAGATGGTTGTAATACAGCTCACGTCAGCTCGGGTCAGGCTTGCATTGCCCACCTTGTAGCAGTTTATCCATTTATAATCTGACAACTTTGAAAAACCTGTAACGGTATGGTAGTATTTCTGAATAAGCAGATAACGACAAATTTAATTAGTATCTTTATTTTGTTCATTTTGGAGATGAGCTCCTAAAATCAAGCTGCTGAAAAAACATAGGCTTGTGTCAGACACTCATTTCTCGATGCAGTGTGTGCTCTGCACCCTGGCCCCTGGGGCACACCCTCCTTCTCCCAACAGCAAACTGAAATATTTCAAGTGTTAGTAATTTCTTACGGAAGAGCCAAAGCAGCTGAGCTTCCCCAGCTAGCTGCTAGGTCGAC
>JAHREE010000567.1:2156522-2187505 GCA_033628505.1 Tringa tobata
AAAGAAAAGAAAAGAAAAGAAAAGAAAAGAAAAGAAGAAAGTGCTTACTCTTGCTGCTTTGTGGCAATTTAGTCTCCTCTTACATATTCTAACACCAGTAGCTCATGATCAAGGAGATGAAGCTTTGTGTTTTGTTTTCAGTATTCTGTAAGTCTGACTGGTATTGAAATACAGAGAAGTCTGCTTTCCAAGACTGAAATAGTTCATCCTCCTCTGCCCTTCTCAAATCGTTCTCAGCTTTTAGCTGTTCTCTTATTAAGGGCTGCTATGCAGAACTCGTTTGTTGTTTACAGGCAGAGATGTAACTGTCAGGGTGGTTAGGGAGTTCTGGTCCTATATCCATTTTTGACCTATACTTACTACTGCCTCATATTTCTTCTCTTAGATATCTAATTGCCATTTTCAGTTTGTGCTGCCATGAGCTCTGCATGCTTTTTTACCTGGTGCTGCTGTGAGCTCACCACAGCAATGATTTTGGACCTCTCCTACCTACCTGATATTTTGTGGATGAAATTGAAGAGATGTCCCCATCTGCAAGGCCTGGGGATTATCATGCTATCAGTTGCATGAGAGCGGGTATTGACAAGAATCCAAAATACAAGTGCCCCAGAAACTGCTGGAAGAGTCAACAATTAGAATCTCAAATACTAGGGGGACCACATTTTTTGAGCTACACAGAAAACCTGGTAAGAGGAGAGCTGAATGAGTTTTGACCCCTGACTTGTCCAGGGGTCAACCTTTTAACCCCGGGTTTTGTCCTTCAGTTCAGACCTCCAGAGAAGGGCATTTTTCCAGAACAAGCTCACAGATAGGGCAAAAAGAGAGATTGCAGTAAAAACAAAGAAAAAAGGATTAAAAGGTAAATAAATAAATGGAGAAAATAGTCATATGTTCCCTTTCAACCTTCAACCAAACCTTTTGATCTGTTTTTGGAGTTGTGGTCTCTCTGCTGAGGAAGATGAAGCAATGCCCTTTACAAATCTTTGCGGAAGTATCTGTTGTTTGCTTTGCTTATATCAGACGGCCAAATTCATTTTCTCTTTTTGCTCCTTCAATATACTAGATATGGGGAAAAGGGGAAAGACTATCAGTTGTTGTGCTAATACAGCTTGATTAGGGTGTGAAACCAAAGCTTAAAATCAAGCGCATCCTGTCATTTTGACAGTTGGCCCGGCTACTGTAGTGAAATCCTTTTCCTGCTCTAGAGCATGATGCTAAAAGATATCGTCAATTGCTTAGATTTCAGCTCAGGATTATGTTTTCATTCCTATTTATGTGATAGCTGTTAAACAATGTTATGAGATTTTACAAGGACCAAATCCTCCACATGAGTAGCCCCACTGAGCTGGATTTCAGCTCAGTAATACAGGGGTAAATGCAGATTAGCTCCTTCAAAGACAGTGAAATAAGTCCAGATTTATGGCAGTATAACCAGGTCACTAAATTATTATGACTATTTCTGTGAAAAAAAGACAGACAGGCATTTGCTTAAACTCTCCTGAGAGAGTCTGGAAGAAATTGTGTTCAGGTTATCAGATGCAACGATTCAGAAGGAAAAAAAACCCACCTGACTGCAAAGATTTTGAACCAAAAGTCATTAATGAAGCAAAATTTCCAGACACCCCAACAGGGAGTTTGGTGAAGAGTGAAGGTTCTCAGTATTGTACATAGATCTGTTGTCAGAACGCTAACAGAGTAATTACACAGGGAAACAGCGTGACTGCTGTGAGCAAATTCACAAATTGTTTAGGAGAAACAGTACACCTAATAGGTAGGAAACACTGACTTTAAAAGCACTGTTTTTTACTTTGCATTTTAAGTTAGCTTACAACCCAGCCTAGCATTTAGATCACAACATACTAGCCTGAGAAACTACTGCCTGGGAAGACAGCCAAGAGCTAAGAAAATTAGTGAAGGGAGAAAACAAGTTCTGTAAACGTTGAGCTTCAAAGAAGGTATGCTCTAGCCTGATATTTTTACA
The DNA here is from genome assembly GCA_033628505.1 of Tringa tobata. Classification (NCBI taxonomy): domain Eukaryota; kingdom Metazoa; phylum Chordata; class Aves; order Charadriiformes; family Scolopacidae; genus Tringa; species Tringa tobata. Next base: position 2,158,504 of record JAHREE010000567.1, read on the forward strand.
ATTTCCTTGGGACTGATATTCACATCCTTAAAGCAGTATGCTTTTATGTGAACAACAGTTACTTCTTTTTGATGAGAAGTGAAAGCTTTTGCACCCCTGGTTCCTTTAGTTTTATTTCCTCCCGTGTTCACTTCTCCTCTCCCCATCCCAGGTTATACCAATCGTTTTACAGCAGTCTAAGACTACTGAATTCAAGTTAAAAGTGACAGGTTTCCATCTATTTTGTCACTGACTGCAACTTTAAAAAGGAAATGTAGATTGAGCAGTCTGCAGTGCTGTTTATTAGCTATTTTCTAATTGTAGAGATTACCGTACTATTTGCTCGGTAAGAAACAGAACTGTAGTCCACTAAATACTGTAAAATTAAAAAATTCTAGAGGCTTTTAGTTCTGTACCTTATTAGCCTGTCAAGATGAATAGTTACATGCATTTTTTAAATGACAGCACATGCCATTACAAGAGTAGAGCTTGGTCAGAAAAAATTCCCTTCAACTATATTGCATAAAAATGACTCAGAAGGGTGTAGTGTCCTCTGAAGATACAGCACTGTGTATTTCATGGATCTTATGCAGATGGCTATAGGAGAATTCCACTTCAGATAGTAAACATATTTTTAGGAATGGAGTTGTAGGATATAGCAGCATAAGGCTGCTAAGTAAGGTTTGCATTGTTCAGTATCCTGTAATAAAACAGGGGAAATAAACTGGGATAACATGGATGATCTAATTTGAATTTACTGCCCAGAGATGTTCATAGATCTTGCCTGTAATGTAAATGAAATAATGCTATAAATCAAGGACAATAAAAGGTGAATAAAAGTGGCCTAAGTCACACATCAATGTTTTGTGAAGTGTGTGAGCTCCAGGTTGCTTCTTAAAGAGAAACATCTGAAATATTACCTCAGTTGAATTAATTGAAAGTCTCTCTAAAGCAGTGTAGCATTAAATTTGTTTTTACCTTCCTAAATTGTGGTGTTTATGCATTACATTGGAGCACATCCCAAAAGTTTGACCAATGAAGTAGTCCTAGGGTGTTGGGAAATTGAGATATTTTATAGCTAAAGGAAGGTGTAAGCAAAATGCTTGAAACTTCAGAATGGAAAAGGAAAGGGATAACTTTTGCAAACTTACCAGAACCGGCAAATTACTGTACCACTGGCACTGAAAGATTGTGCTAGCATGACCAGTGATGAGTAAAGCTTTTTGAAATTGAAAATAATAAAACCTATTCCCATTCCTGCATGGGTCGCAAGAAGTTGAACACATTAGATGCTTAAACACAGCAGAGAGTTGTCTTTTCTTAAATGATAAATCGCTTTGCAGCAGAGAAACCTCACACAAAGTGATTTTATACTCCTATTTTCTATAAAATATGAGATTGGTTTTATGATCATTTTACTTCATTGCTTTCATATGGATTCTTGTAATACATTTTCAGCATTATTTTTAACAGTAGAATAGTAAAAAGTAATCATAGAATCATAGAATGGTTTGGGTTGGAAGGGACCTTAAAGACCATCTAGTTCCAACCCCCCCTGCTATGGGCAGGGACACCTCCCACTAGACCAGGTTGCTCAAAGCCCCATCCAACCTGGCCTTGAACACTTCCAGGGATGGGGCATCCACAGCTTCTCTGGGCAACCTGTATCAGTGTCTCACCACCCTCTCAGTAAAAAATTGCCAGCTCATGTTGAAGCTTGTCATCCACTAAGACCCCCAAGTCCTTCTCCTCAGGGCTGCTCTCAATCCATTCTCTGTCCAGCCTGTATTTGTGCTTGGGATTGCCCCAACCCTCATGCAGGACTTTGCACTTGGCCTTGTGAACTTCATGAGGTTTGCATGGGCCCATCTCTCAAGCCTGTCCCAGGTCCCTTTGGATGGCATCCCTTCCCTCCAGCATGTTGACTGCACCACACAGCTTGGTGTTGTCAGCAAACTTGCTGAGGGTGCACTCCATCCTGCAGTCCATGTCTCCAACAAAGGTGTTAAACAGCACCGGTCCCAGTACCGACCCCTGAGGAATGCCACTCGTCACTGGTCGCCACTTGGACATTGATGCGTTGACCGCAACTCTTTGAGTGCAGCCATCCAGCCAATTCTGTATTGGTCCATCTGCCAAATCCATGTCTCTACAATTTAGAGGCAAGGATGTCATGTCAGACAATGTCAAATGCTTTGCACAATTGCAGGCAGATGATGTCAGTTGCTCTTCCCTTATCCACCAATGCTGTAACCCCATCATGGAAGGCCACCAAATTTGTCAGGCATGACCTGGCCTTGGTGAAGCCATGTTGGCTGTCACCAGTCACATCCTTATTGCCCATGTGCCTTAGCAGAGGTTCCAGGAGGATCCGCTCCATGGTCTTGCCAGGCACAGAGGTGAGACTGACAAGTCTGTAGTGCCCCGGGTCTTCCTTTTTACCTTTTTTAAAAACGGAGGTTATGTTTCCCCTTCTCTAGTCAGTGGGAACTTCACTGGACTGCCACAACTTCTCAAATATGATGGATAGTGGCTTAGCAATAATATGGTTGCTGAAATGATTTATGTTTGCATATATATATACATGATATGTGTTGTCACTCAAAATCATTATTAATTTATTACCTTAGATAGAAGGCAGCTGAAACAATAAAGAGAAACTCTATTTGAATGGCTTTATCACTTTTTAAAAAGCCCTGAACACAAAAATGACCAATCAAGGACTTTTACACACTGTTTCTCCAATAAAAGCAATTATAAAAATACAACAAAATAATACAATTTTAAAAGAATATAATTATTATAAAGAAATAATGGTAATAATTACTGTAATACTTATATTTTTATATAATTACCAACAACAATGACATAAGAAAATTAATCTAGGAAACTTTTTCTGACTGACCATCATCCTTTCTGTCCACAAGATGCAGGACTAGTTTGAGGTATAAAACAGAAAGCCTTTTGCTCATGTCTAATGCCAGTGAGGTTCCCCTGAGGTGCAGCACAAGCCTATCCCGCTTTTCCCTGCCTTCGGTACGGATACTGTGCTGCACGTAAGCTACAGTACCTTTCTGCCTACTGAAGGCTGCCTGTGGTGAGATTCTTCTCTCAAGGGGTCGGTCCATTTTTCAGCGTCTGTTCTTTGCAGGAGCCCAAGGGGGATGGAGCTGGCCAGAGTGTAGACTATAATTTTAGACACTTCACTAAGAAAGAGATGCAGAAAGTTCCCACTGTGATATACAGCAGGGATCCCAGATTTAATTGGCCAGATGTTTTGACTGCGGTGGTAGATTACAATTGAAACCCGGTTCTTTTACATATGTGCAAGGAGTCAGAGGAGTCAGAGACAAGGAAAAAGCTTTCCCCGTGTGTGCAAGCTTGCTGTGTGGTTAGGCAGGCACCTTCCTCGGGGCTTCTCTGCTGCCCTGCGGTGGGCTCTGACCCCCTGCCCTGACCACACACTTCCGAGGAACCGCCTGCGTTTGCAAGTGCTCTTAGAAACAAAGCCCTGTACTGACCTCCCACCTCAGTTTTTCTTCTGATCAGTTGTCATATGCACCAAACTGATGGGGGAAAAAGCAAGGCTGGGGTACGTAGGCTGGCTAGGTGTGTTCAGTGGTGTCATTTAAGTGGAATGGTGGACACAGCTGGGGAGAAATAGCCTTTGTACTCCGTCTCTCCCCTTCCCTAGCAATCTCTGTGGCCAGCAGTCTTTCATCTACCCTCGATGCAAACGCTTTTAAGTTGTAGCACAATGTCTGTGAGAAAGAAGGCTTACTATGAAAGGGATATTCCATTACACTACACGAGCTATCATTTTTCTTCTTTCTTATATCCCACAGTGGAAACCATCTACTATGAATTTGTTATGGAATTCAAAAACTTCTTGCTAACCAGAATCCTGGGTTTCTGCGAGGAGTGAGAGCAGAGAGGAGCCTGTTGCAAACTACTGTCAGGGAGGAGATTTCTATTTTCACTGGTTTTTACCAACTTGCCATGCATATTTGACATGTTATCAGTCACATTTGCCATGACAATCTTCTTCAGATAAGTCTTTCTTTCGTACAAAAGAAGGGATTTTATGCCTTCAAACATTCATTTTTTTTGTCCTTCACAGAAGACATGTAAGAATTCACAGCTTCAAGTAATGGCATAAGAGTCTACAGTAAGAGTCTAGTAGATATTAAGATGAGTGCCCTTTGCATTCAACCACTTTTTTTTTTACATTAAAATGAAAACTGGATTACTAATTTGAGGTCTTATAATTTAATTTTTTTCAATGTGCTGTGCATTTTCCGGTCTTTGTAGTATTCATTGTACCTTGCAGAACCCAGAAATGTAGCTGTTTCATGCTCAGGAAACCACTTTTGTGGTAGGGGTGAATCTAAATAAAGATTACATCTGCATCACACACACATATACTCTCTTCTTCTTGCATACTGGTCAAATTTGGTTGCATTTAAGCTTACTTGCTGATGAGTATTGGCAGAATGGGCAAAAGAAAACCTGTGGCTCCCGACTTGCTAGCAAACAGGATTTGGCACTTGTGCTCTCTTACAGGAATCGAACTTCAGTGAGGGGAAAGCCACTCGCTGGAGACAAGTGTGGAAACCCCCCTGCAAGGTGGTCATCATCGTTCGTTGGTCCTTTGCACCTCAAAAGCTCAAGCCTGAAAGTCTACTTTTTCCTTCTCTTATAAACTGAGCCCAGTACAAGAAAAGCATCTGATTGTTTGGCAAGTGTGCCAGCTGTGCAGGTATGTGGCACTAACATACATGTCAGAACTTGTTAAACAGTTTGCTTGCTTAATACATAAGGAAAATCCCCTAAGGAAAACATCTTAGTTTTTACCTGTGATGTGAATTACCATTGAGCTCAGTCCTGTCATCTTTTCCTTCTTTGCTGAGGAGAAACTCATGTTTAATTCCCACTTAATTTGATGGACATTTGATCCATTTAATCAATATGAATAAGGAAGGCAGGATTTGGTCCAGTGACTTTAAAGGATGAAAGACTCCTAAAATCTGTAACCAGTTTTGGAAAACAAGAGGGAAAACAAGAGCACAGAATAGACCAACAAGTATGATACTTAGTTTCAGCTTTTGGATATCAGTGGGTTTTCTTACTTAGTGAAAGTAAGGGTCAGAGCATCTGAAGTAAAATGGTACAAAGAAGCAGTGCTGTTCTTCATAGCCCCAGTACAACTATTGCATTAGCAAACTTTCCAATTAACCTATGATACACATCTTGATGATGCAGTGATCACTCAAAGATGTTGCAGCTATCCCAGAGGAATCTAAAGTGTCTAAAGTGCTAGATGCATTTATCACAGAGTCTACTTTCTACCATGCCAGATAGCCTTGTAAGTTCATTCTCCATCTGCATTCAGGGCTGGTTTAACTAAAATGCGTACTCGGGCTGAGTGGTCTCTAGAAAATCTGACAGTAAGTGGAGACAGCCTCTGTGATGTAGGGTGCAAATGCACACAACATAGCTCAGGCAGAAATCAATGTACAAGTGGGGCAGAAGATGGGTGTCAGACGAAATGAATAATCTTGTTCACCTGCCTGTAACCCAACCCAAAATCAGTAGCACGCTTGTCTGCCAGTCTTGCCCCTGTTTTTAAAAGATTTTGATGCATCTTCAAGCAATCCTCATGTGTGAGCTACCAGCTTAAGTCAGCCTTTGTTTGAAGAAAAACAGGCTGCTGGGGTCCACTTTAGGCATTTTTGTGCTCCAGAAACTGCAGCAAACATGGGTAAAACCCCATGTTCATGTCTTAGACGCTAGGTTGCTCTTAAAGGAAGCACGGAATGATGATGCACGTCACAAGAAAATGGGATGTTCCCACTAGGCACTGCTGGGCTGGGTAGGGAGCAGAGGCAGCCCACAGTAGCCCTCTCCCATCTGGCACTGCTGTTGAGGGCCAGCTGACATGGTGGCAAGGTAGCCAGCAGTGCCTCAGATGGAGCCAAAGCAGAGCTGTGTGCCCAGGGACGAGGGCATGCGTTGCTGCTCTGTGCCCCACTTCATTCCCCGGCCACCAAATGACTACAGGGAGAGATCTACACCCAAAAGGAAGCAGTCTGGCTTCTCAGTTTTAGCAGAGAAGCCACCTAGTGCCCTCGAGTGAAACAAATAGAACGCTTCTAGACCTGGTAGTCTCTGACATTGGATAACAGACAAGCATTAATATACATCTTAAATACAGAAATACTCTGCTTTTTTTTTTTTTTCTAAAATCCTCACTGGTTTAACAGATCTAGGATGTTGTGTTCTTCTTAAATTTTTGTTTAATACTTACCTTCTGTCTAAACCATTTGAGTAAAACAAGAAAAATTTTAAATATTCAGGATCAACTTCTTTTTTTTTTTTTTAATTTTGGTGCTGAAGTAGGCACGATCAACCATTACCATGTTAAAAACTGCTGTTTCTCTAATATTTCATAATTGGTCCTTGAATCGTCTAATCTGTCTGGGGAAATTCTTCGAGTATTTAAAATCTAATAACATTGCAAATGTATGTCACAAAGATAACAGCCATCTTAACTGGGAATCACCTTTTGTATTAGTGTTTTTAGTAGGGATCAGGATATATCAGCTTCTTAATAAGAAATTTAAAGAGTATTATTCTCAGACCAGTGAGTTGCATATTGAGGAACATTTACAAATAATTTTACCTTGTTCCCTTTTTGAAACTAAATTCTACTGTTCAGAAATACCGGGCACGTATTTTTTTATAGGTCTGGTTTTATGCAGTCTTTTTGGATTTAAGAACCTAGAAATTGCAGAATACTATGAGCCCAGTTATCCCAGATGCAAATCAACTGAAGTAATCAGAATTGTATTGGAGATTAACTTGGAGCTAGTTTTGATATCAAATATTTCTGCAGCAAAAGGTAACCTATTCAGATGTTTTTAAATTATTGAAGTTACCACAGAGCATCTGTTAAAGATTATTTTTCCTTTTTTTGGTTACTATATTATTTTTACGAATATTACAAATACTATTGTCTTCTTATTAACACATATAGCATGCAGGGAAGTCATATTCACTGTGGATTGGGTGAATTTTGGACCTTAAAGACAGAACTTTGAAGAAATAATTTAGATCAGGGATTCTATGATGCTAAAGACAGAGGCTTTGAAGACTTACAGCTAAAATAGCAATGTGATGATTCATTCTTAATTCTCACCAAAAAGACCAGCAAATTTAAATCACTTTTTTTCCTTCTTGATAGTCAACATCTTTTTGTCAAGGAAGCTGTCAGGACAAACTAAACAAGTGTCTTGGAATGCACTGTGCTTCAGGTTTTCTCCAGACAAAATTGTTTCCTAACTTCACTGGAGAGTTTACAAGCAGCTAAGAGATAAATCTGTTTGAGTTCAATGTCAAAGCTCATAAGGCACTACAAAGTGACAAAAACTAGTTTGCCTTTTCTGTTTTGCTTATGAAAACACAGTAGAAATGGCTATAAACTAAAGGTTGTGAGATGAACATGGACGTCGTAGGAGCATGGACAAGGTATTGAGACCATTTTAATTCTGGTCGGTGTCTGTTTTAAAGCAACACCTCTTCTGCTAAATGCCTAGATCTAACAAACAGGACAAAGCTCATGAGTGAGCTAGTACATTATATGTATGTAGAGTGCCACTGCTCTCCGTTAAGTAATTTTGCTGTTCTTGGCTGGTAAGCTGTGTGCCCTGCCCTGGAAGTCCCTGTGTGATATGGAGGGAGGAGATGAAGTGGGATCCAAGGTGGGACAACAATGACTTCTCTGATCACTGAAACTAATCAAGTCTGGTTTTCAATCATAATTGGTTGATTTTAGCATAGATTTTAGAAGGTGTAAATTTAATGGGATGTTTTCCCCATTGTACTGTCTCATTCAAAAGTATCTCTATCTCTCTCTCTGCCCCCTACATATATTCTCCAGTGTCTAATAACGTGCAAATGCATGCTATTGCCTTTCCCTCAGTCCAGTCCAGGCTCTAAGTAGGGTTTCCTTTCTACTTGACTGTCTATATTAAAAAAAAACTTGTAGAAACCAAATTATTTTGGGGATCCTTGTTCATCTTAGATTAAATGTGCCCAGGATATGAAAACAGTATTGAGGGAATGGAATGAAAAATACACACTGAAATACATAAACACAGCTTGAACTTGAAGATCAGGTTCCACATAAAGCAATCTAACATACAAAAAATGTAAATAAAGGGTAAGTTTCAGCCTATGGGTTGTGTACAAGGGAGGATACAAGGAAGCGAGAAAGAGTAATGTCCATAGTTTGTGCACCGTAAGGCATCTGTGCAGACTACAGCCAAAACCTGGGATATGTGGTGGGACCTTGTGATACAAACCCCAGCTTTATCAAGACTGCAATGAATTACGCGCATTGAGAAATCCTGTTTGCTCAGGTGCTTAAATTAGGGCCATAGCTAAAGTATAACAGTTCTTCCCTTTGGCTTGGGTACCTAAGTTTCATTCCCCAAAATTCTGGACACAGCAAGGGGTCTAGGGCTTAATGGAGCCACAGCCCAACAAAGAGGAATGATGATGCAGCTAGGGCATGGAGGCACATCCAAGTCCTTAGGTTAGACATAGTTTAGCAGCATATTTTCCCTGTAAAAATGGAACAATCACAAAAGAAACAACATGCATCACAGTAGGATATGAAACCTGTTACAGTTTTTTTCGTATTATGTAAAATGAAAGTTGCCTGCCTACTGTAAGTTGAGCTTTAGCTACTGTTGGCTTACTGAAAATTCTCTTTGGTCTGACTTTGAAAGAGACCTTCAACTTGCTTTTTTATATTTTAAAGTAATACATTTTTTGAGCTAGTTATTTTATGGTCTGAGTTAGTGATGATTCATTCAGTTTGCATTTCTAGAGCATTTTGTGCTGAAATTATCACCAAGGTAATTAAATGTTTGTTATCAGCCAATAAGAAAACATAATAACCTTTAGCAATTATGGAGGCCTTAGAACCTGGGGTTGAGATCAGCTAGGAAAAGAAGAGGTTGAATCTAAAGAGTAACATATTTTCTTGAAATACATTCGTGCCTCTGTGCCCCATTTTAGTAATTACATTTTGGCTAAAACTTCTTTTTCGTGACAGCAATTTTGTCAGTATTGTTAGGTTGAGTTCCTTTACTATAAATTTAATACCATATTTAATATTCCAGCTTCACTACATTTGGATTGTTTTATTGTATATTGTATTGTATGCTTTAGGGAGATTTCTGTGACTATTGTGATAGATATGCTTTGAAAGATCAATGATTCTTTTATGATTCTGGAGAAAGCACAATGTTGCATGTTTATGCTTTGCCAAATAATTCTATCAATTTAAATAGTGAATTATCTTAACAAACATATATGCAGTATATACAAACAATGTCTAAGTATTATATTTACATAAAATTTAATTATAAATAATTGTGTTAACTATATATACGATACATAGTTATTATATATAGTATATACTATATAGAGACAGTATAGAGACAGTGTACTATAACATACTAAAAGATCTATGATACATCCTATACCCACTACTATAAATAATATATACTACATGTGGCATGTGTATATACGTATTCTATATAACTATAAAAATAGTTAACAGAAGAATCTACACTTGAAAGTTTGTACATATTTAAGTATGTATATTAATTTGAATTGGAATAGAATTTTTCTTGTTAAAGGGAGCATATGCAGACAAGTATGTTTTGTTAAGATGCTCTCAAATTTTTAGTAAAAATTTAGCAAATTTAGTAAAATGGAAAAAATTGGTAGTATGTCAGATAACTGAGTAGTAGATTTCCTTCAGAGCAGCCAGGTGGATTTCAGCAAAAGATTGGATAAGGTATGGGATAAGGCAATATTTTGCTGGTCCCAGCTGAAGACCAGCAAGTGCTGACAGAGTATTGTTTCTGGATTGCAGTGACAGGGGGCATCTGCCTGTGGGCTCAAAGTGATTTAGTCCACCACTGGCTCATTTAGACAGTGCTGAGAGCTAAAAGGTCCATCTTTTGAGTTGGGTCTCCACTGATGGCAATTTGTTCGATTTTTGGTATATGCTGGGTGCTTATTTGACAAGGATGAGATCCTGTGACATCTTCCCTGAAAAACAGGATGGTTCTTCTGCTGCTGGCAAAGGGAGGTGGTGGTGTATCTCAGCACCAGAGACACCTGCCGTGCCTCTTAGGAAAGTCCCTGAGCTTTATGTCCCTCCACACTGCCCCGGCACCCTCCCGACGCACGCTGCCATAGCAATCTGCTGTCTGTGTAGATACCCATGCCCACCAGCACAAACCTCCTCACTGGCCTTTCTCTCACAGGCAAGGAGTTCAACCAGTTCATGTTGCAGTTCCTCATGGTAAAGGTCCAGCTGTGTCTGAAGTTGTTTTGGTTCATATCTGACTGCAGTTTGATTCAGACTCAGAAACTGATTCAGACTCATTCCCATTTTGACGCAAAAAAAAAAAAAAAGACTATCCTTTTAAGGTCTGGGCTTTATTCAACTCCCTTATCAGAGACTCTCCAACAGTTTCTGCCATCTCTGGGTAGGGAATGAGTCTGATTCTATTCCTCTGGCATTTCTATGTCAACATCTGATCCTCTCTGATGGGAAAAATTGAAGCCTGTGGAGCTGTGACACTTTACATTAGCAGGGAATCTTAATTTTTCTCCTTCGGCTACAAGGAAAGAGGTGGAAAACCCCGTAGGGAAATAGGGAGAGTGAAGCAATTCGTTTGTGGGGCTTGGCATACGGGTGGGAGAAGGGCTACTGGGGATGCTGGAAAAGTACTGATTGCAGATGCTTTGCTCAGCTCCCTCTGGACGCCAGCAACAAATGAAGGGGTACTTTGGACTAATCTAGACTACTGTGGTTTTTTTTTTACCTTTGTAATGTGTATTTTCTTCCAGGAATCCTATATCCCACGAGGGCCCTGGCTTCAGGAGCCTCTCACACCTCCCTGTCTGCTGTGTACTCTGGCAACAAAGCCCCTGTCCCTGTCCCTGTCCCTACCCCTGCCTGTGCAGAGGGGCTGCTCCCTCCTGGCAGACCCTCCTCCTGATGCCTGTGGCACGGCAGCGTGAGCGCTGGCGAGTCCAGGAGAAACCCCCCCAGGACAACCCCTCTCAAGTATGAACTGCAACAACTCTTACTCTTGAAAGTCAGCGTGATGCCCATAATTTATTCATCCCAAGCTGTATTCATCTATCCATTATTTATTTGCGTTTGTTTTACTACTATCATTACAATTTCATAAACAGTGCCACAGAGAAAGAGATGGGAAGTTGAAGACAGAGGTAGCTGCTGGACAAAGGCTTGCTTCTCCCCAGCTGCATACTGCCGCCAGGTTTTGTGTAAAGGCATAGCACACAACAAGCAATACTTCTTTCTCTCTTCCCTTCACTAGGTTGGTGGAAATCCTTTGTTCCACCTAAAATTCCTCTCCTTAGTCATTTGTATTCCGTTACTGTGATGAGGACACTGGAGCATACAAAGCGGTGGGGGACGCTGCTGTGTGCAGAAGTGAAGAGAAAGACAGGGCTGGATGGGGAAGGGGTGTTGATGCCGCAGGCCCACCATCCATCTCCCCTCCTTGGTGTGTTCTGGGGGCGCAGGTTTCTGTGAGCAGGAGGAATGAACGGGTCGAAGGTCTACTTGCGCAATGAATAGATTTAGATTTACTATTTCCAGCTATAAAATGGTGTGGGGGTTACAAGGGAAATGGGAGATTGTGTTGAAAGGAGTGGGAGGCAAATCCTGAGCAGAACGTCACCTCCCCGGCATCCTTCCTCTGCAGACTCGACTGCCTGGGCTGTGGAGAGATGATTCGGAGTGATCAGTTTCCCGTGGCTCGACCGTGGCAGCTGACGGTCCCTACGTGCTTCTCACTAATCAACTGCAAGGTAATATGTGTTGACTTAAACTGCCTTCATGATTAAGGCATGGAGAGAGAAGTTCAAATATCAGGTACATTAAGGCACAAGATTGAAAGCCACTGGGTTTCCCATTAGGGAACTCAAGCCGTTCTGTAGCACAGGGCTTTTTGCAATGTGTTATTGACTTTATAAAAGCCATAGCAGCTTTGTTCTGAGTACTGCCCTCTAGACCTCCTCCTTTCAAACAATATACAGCTCTATTGTAAATCAATGTCCAGAACCACTGCAGCAATACTACTTTAATCTGGAGGGACCATTTTGTAGAAAAGGGACATTTCTTTAAAGGAAAAAAAAGTATACAGAATTTCCTAAAGAATTGTTGTGAGCCTTTTCAATCAGCCAGATTATTCACTTCATAGTACAGAAACACAGATTTGTTATTCAGTTTTTCAAAGAAAAAAAAAAAAGTAAAGAAAAAGATTGCTGCTTTAGTCCTATATAGAAGGAAAAATAAATTGCCATGGAATTACATGGTGGCATATAAACCTTTTATTTAAATCAGGGGAAGAGGTTAAGTAGTCGTAAAAAAGCCTTTAGCCCTGGGAAACATGACAAGTGGACTGTTTCAGATTACATATGTTCTGGATTTTTAAAAGGACAAGTTATCTGTAGCTTTGTTTAAAACAACTGGGGTCTTTGAAATACATGAATCCAGCAAAATGAAATCAGGGTCTTAGAGATGAAAATTTAATCAAGAAGAAAAAGCCCTAAGTAATGCATGGAAACGTCACAGATATTTGAACACTTCATTGCACTATATATGGGACATAGGGTTGTTTCTTACAACATAAAAAGGTTATATTCTGGGGATTTTTTCTGAGCATAAGCACAGGTAAGAAGAACAGCTGTGAGATGGAGGAGCAGAAGTTAGCATCTCCTGTTTCTATCCTCAGTAACTGTAGAAAGTGTCTTTCACTGATTGCCCTTGCTAGGCATGAATGAACACATAGGCTCTAGGTACAGCAGATCTGGGGCATGGTCTGTGTATTTAAATGTGTAAGCAACCAAGAAAAGGAGGTTTTAAACACTATTCTCATTCTTGGGCATCCTTAGTAACATCCTACATTTTAAGGGGTCCCTGGCTAGCTCTGGCTGCAATAATCAGCTTATTTCCTCATTGTTTTAAAACAGAAATACTAATAGTATTTCTTATGTTGAGGTAAAAGCTATGGCCAAGGATGTACCATTAGACAGCAAGACTAGTAAGTGGCAACAGTTTCCTTATTTCTGTACTTGGAGGATGCAGAGGAAATGTACAAACTTGCCATTTGGTTTAGAAATGCTGTTCTGAAATAATATTCTCTCTCTGGGTATTATGCATGTATTTGAAGTATATTGCATTTGTTAAGCATTGATAAATTGTTAAGCATCACATAATTCTGCATTGAAACAGGGTAAATTTGGGTCAGTTTTGCTCACGCACACATCATAACACAGAACGTAGAGTGACTTAAAATATTTATAGTATTGTGCTGTATGGTATCTTAATGCAATCCCTGCATTTACATTTCATTTAACTGTTATCCTGCCCTTAGGGAAATCTCCTTTGCCCAAGAATGTACACTCTAACAAATAGGATCACACAATCTCAAAAACAAATTAAACAGTGATAATATTTGTAGAAGGAGAAAGTATCTGTCAGTTCCCCATTATCAAGAATATTGACCTAGAGAAGAGTTTTACACCTGATTAAAACAGTTATTAAGCACTTGGACTCTGCATATGGCAGCAAAACTTTTAATGAAAAGTGAACAGAATATTTATCACATAGTGTGATCCTTTGTTGAAACTTTCTGTAAATTGAAGGTCTATGATGTGTCCATAACAATATCTCAAGGCACCTAATCCCCTGTGGTTTAGATCCCCATTAGAAGTTCCCCAATCATCTCCTGTGTGGAAATACTCAAGTAGTTAAGGATATCTGGACCATTTTATGATTCTTCACTAACCTCAGAAGCTGAATGGCAGTTTCTAGTGGTCTCAGAAAAATAAACCAAAATAAACTCTAGGGAAATAAATGTTTCTGATAGACTCACAGTTAAAAATGAGGGGAGCTTTGTCCAAAATTGAAGTTCAACAGAAACTCCAAGCCGTGTGACTTGAAAGCAAATCAAAGGTGGAAGAATAGTCTTTTGATCAAGGCATTGACCTGAGAGCAAGCACAGGTTCATGTCTTTGCTCAGCTGCAGACTTCCTGCCTTTACATCTGTTGTCTCTGGGCTGTGCTTTGTTTTCCGTGTACTGAGAATGACAACATCTAAACTGCACGCCGCTTGGGATGGGGCTGCCTTTGTCTTCTGCAGAGAAGTGCCTAGTTCAGTGGAGGCTCATCCCCGTGGTATCGTGGCACAACGCTGATGCTGCACAGGTTGGCAGAAGCACATCCCAAGCAAAATGTTTCTGAATTCTGCACGCCTTTGCAAGGGTAAGCCATAGTTTCACTGCACAGCACAACTGCTCAGAAGTTTTTCAAAGGTTTTTCCAATGGAAAAAGCTGACTGAAGTGAATTAAAATGTTGCAGGAGAATCTATCTACCTCATCACATTCTTCAAAGTGCTTTATGAAAACATTTTACTGTGGAAGAGACAAAAGGATTTCCTTCAAATTTACCATTTACTCTTTTTCACCCTGAAAAAGAAGTTTGAGCCTTATCATCTATAAGTATTTTTTAATATGTTGGTTCATGAAAAATTGGGAGCTTTTTTGACATTTTGCCTTGACTTATGATTAAAACAAATGTCAAAAAAATCTTTGAATTTCCTCTCCAATACATGTCCTACTTTTCAACCAGCGCTACTGCATAGTGTCCACCGAGATCACCATTTTAATAAAAATGCCTTCAAAGCATTAATTCCACTGTTATTAATTCAAAAAACCTCTCAGAAGTTCAGTATTCATAAAAGAAAAATCTTCTTTGGCTCACCAATATATAAATGTAATCCTTCTAATACGGCAGCACTGAATAATAAGGAGCCAAAAGCTACAGATCTAATTACTGGGCATCACTGGCTCAGGAGTCATAAAAGCCTTGACTCTGAATAAACAAGCCAGACTTCTATTATTAAAGTATAACAATTACTTCTTGTACCAAACAAACCCTGTATCTTCTTATGATAAAGAAATGCATCTTTATGAAAAGATTAAATCATCTGATTATGTAACAGCATATTTGTGGCCTAAAAATGTCCAACCAGAAGCAGTCCTGCTATCACTGATCTTTACACTGAATTCCAATCAGGGTATGGTAATGAGAAAAGGAGAAGAGAGCTGTCCCTCAACACAATTTGAGAGACAGGGCTTGCTGACTTTCCTCCAGGGAAAGGAAGTTTCAGACATTTTATGCCCTGCTCCACAACTGTCTATCTGAGAAAAAAAGATGTGTAGGGTGGTGTTTTCAAAAGTGCTCATCAGCTGCCTGCTTTCAGTAGACTCAGCAGACTGGGCTCTTTCAGGGGAAAGTGAGCTGGGCCACTGACAAGAGCTTTCTGAAGCCCTTCCCTCCTCTGCTGTCCATGGACCAAATCGTGTCTTCTCATGGCAGAATGAAAAAAGAAACTATTACAGAAAGGAAGTCTCTAGATCACTCCCTTGCATTGTTTTTTGTTGTTTTCCAAATTGTAACATGCAGAAAAAGAGTTTGTGTCATTAACCTAAGAAGCAAATGACTGAAGTTGTGTTTTCCCTCAAAAACAGCGGTGGAGGCTTGGGAGTGGTCTGAGAGCACAGACCAAAGGGGAGCATATCAAAGGCCTTGGATCAGCTTGCGGATCCTTGTTCAAGTGCCCGCCACCACAGCTGGTCTTGAAGCCCTCTAAGACAAGGGCTTTCTAGCCTCCAAGGAGCACCACAGGAAAGGTAAAGGGCATTTGATCTTACTAGCTTTTCTGGTCCTCTTTGTTTCTCGGCGGCTTCCTTTTTCCAAATGCATTCCTGGGCTGTCACAAAGCCTACCATTGATTAATGAGAAGATAGCAAGATAATTATGGGAATAGCTTGCCTTGAGGTGGGGCATAGAGCAATAGCTTTCTGTGTCTGCACGCTGTTACTCATGTTCATTTGAGGAGCGTGAGTAGATTCTGTACAAATCCTTAGATTTCTGTCACGTGGATTCAAACGAATACCATTTACCTGTTTCTCAAAGAGAAAGCTGATTTCCTAATTATGGAGATACCTGTCACTGAGAAATCAAAAAGAAAGGAAATAGACCTACTAAAAATGAGACTAGTCACTTCCAGGCTCTGTTTGGTTTGGGAATTTGCAAACATTGGGTCTGTGCAGGCACTGAAGAAATACTGGTTGTAATCCAAACACAGGCAGCCTGGAATCAGAAGACTGTAGACATCAGAAGAACAGTGAGTCAGGCTTGCAGCACATGATGATTTAAGCGGGAGAGCAGAGAACAGTGGAATAGGTATAGATGTGGCAGGACTGGATTTCAAATGAATGAGGCTATGTGTGCAGACTATAGGAGATAAAACATCAGGAGTAAGTTAGGTACATCTTAAATTAAGGGTGTTTTCCATTCAGACTGAAGGAGTCCACTAGTAGTTGCACAAAGTGATAAAAATTATAATTGGGGGAAAAAATTATAAAGACCACTCAGCCTTTGTGATAATATGAGGCAAGAATTAATTTGGTCCTTGCTATATCAAATCCAGTGGCTAAGATCACCTTTACTTCAACGGTGCTGAATTCAGCCCAATGTGAACAACAGATAACTGCTATGACAGGGTA
The DNA here is from genome assembly GCA_033628505.1 of Tringa tobata. Classification (NCBI taxonomy): domain Eukaryota; kingdom Metazoa; phylum Chordata; class Aves; order Charadriiformes; family Scolopacidae; genus Tringa; species Tringa tobata. The sequence continues at coordinate 2,175,179 of JAHREE010000567.1, forward strand.
TTCAAAGCCCCTTAATCCTGTAGACACGTCTGAATAGCCTACCGTTACAACAGAGGAGACTTACACAAGAAATAGGCGATAAAAGACTAATAATTCAATACAGCCATTCCATTATATTTGTAATGGGAAAAATTAGCACCTTCCAGATTAGATTTGAGGAGCTAGTGACTAGTGAGGAGCTATAAGAGAAATGGTGGAGAAGTATAATAACCTGATGAGATGCTAAATCCCTCTTGTAAGGATAAGCCATGTCTTGCAAGCCTCTTGGAGTTGTCTAAACATTCAGTTTAGGGCGATTGAGTTGATGTAGTCCATCTATGTTTCCAGAAGATTTTGGGTTAGGTATAAAGTCTCTTAATGAAACCTTGTGACAATGGCATAAGAGGAAAGATCTTTGCGTGGATAAAAAATTGTTAAATGACCCCTATCCCAGGATAGGAGTAAGTGAATGATTTTGCAGTGGAAACAGCCAGTGGAGAGCTCTGCAGGATTAATGCTGGGATCTAGGCTGTGCAACATATTCATCAACAATCTGGGAAAGGTGATGAGCAGTGAGATGAAAAACTTTGCTGATGATACGAACTGATGTGGGAGAGTGAAAAAGTCCAGTTAAGAAATAATGGTGAAAGATCCCATGATCTTATCAATAACACAATGGCAATTGAAATTCAATGTAACTCAAGCGTAAAAGGGAAAAAACCCTTAAGTTTATACAAACTCTACGTTTACTAGTGATGCTAGAGAATGAGATCTTGAGTTTGTGGTAGACAGTCTTATGAAAATTTCTGGTCAGTACCCAACTGCAGCCAAAAAGAGTTAATATAGTATTAGAAATTGTGAGGAAAAGAACAGAGAACACAACAGAGAAACATTTCCCATCTTTGAATACCGCACACTTTTCTGGTCTCTGCATTTCAAAAGATGTAGGAGAGCTGGAAAGGTTCAGAAAATGGCAACAAGCTCATCAAAGTTATTGAAACAACTCCAGTTGAAGGCAGGATTAAATAGATGGGAATCCTTCAGACTGAAAAAAGAGATGCCTGAGGGATCTAAACCGTGGGTGACATGACAGAATGGATAGTGATTGATTGTTCTCAGTCTCTTCCACTACAAGAGCAAGAAGACCTCAGATAGCGCTAACAGAAAACAAATTCAAAATAAAGGAGATGGTTTTCATGCGACTGATAACAGGCCTGAGGAACTCTTTGCCACAGGACGTTGTGAATGCTGCCAGTTTACAGGCGTTTGGGTGAGGATGGTGCGAACTTTTGTAAGGAAATCTGCGGAGGGATGCTCAGTGCCCAGAAACCAAGTCTGGTTCAGGAATCCCCTGAGCTGCCAAAGGCTGAAGGGTGAGAGAGACTCAGTGGAGGACCATGTATGTTCATCTCATTCCTCAGGCATCTGCGTTTGACCATAGGTGGAAACAGAATACTAGATTAACTGTATCTTTTGTCCAGTCCTGTATGGCTTGCTTAAGTTCTACTGTAACATTATATCAGTAACAGGTCAAAGCAATGTCTTGTTGCAGGCCATGCTGTGTTTGGAGGTTCAAGGCCCTATACTGAGAACAATACAAATAGCAAAGTCTTTCTGCAGCTCCTCTGGCTAAAATCCAGAGCAGTTCCCAGAGAAATCTTTGTCTAGCAAACAAAGCAAATAAACCCTGGCATCTCATCTTGTGCCCTGGAGAGTTGTCTGACAGACTGATATTGAATTAAAATGGTTAGCTGCAATTTGCTAATCATACAAAGTTTCTGCATACTTTGACCCCGCATAAGTATAACATATAGAGATAATACTGTAGAGACCGTGGTTTAATTTGTAAATCTTCTTGTGTCTTGGCAACAGGACGCAATATCCCAAGTCACAGATTTGTAGCAATACAGTGCATGCAATAAAACTGTAACCGTTAACATTTAGGTCTGGATTGTTGGTTACTCTGAAGCTGCTTTATACATCAGTGGCACTATAACATGGGAATTAAAGTAAGTTACCCTTTTACATCCATTTAAGTCTCTTTTATGCTGCCAGAGCAATGTAAAATGGTCTTAGATTAGTGAGCATCAGGCTGCTCCAGTGTAAATCTGCCGTTGTTCGAGAGAGGTAGTTCCTGCCCATTTTATTTCAGACAGGAAAGAGGTACGAGGGAAATGGTAAGAGAGTAAACTTGTCACTGATGTGGCCCATAAATGCCTCCTGCAGAGCTACTGCCTTGATCTTAGGTGACAAAGAAGAACAAGTTGAAACAAGCGACACAGAAAAATGTTCTTTAGATTTGAACTGTTTCAACGATAATTTGTTGTCCATCAGACTCATGAGGCTTAACTAATGTTTTGTGAACTATATCAACTAGGATACCCTTTTTCTTCAAATATCTTTTCCAGTTGATTAGCCTGTAACTAAAATGTCTCTTGGGTAAGCTACAAACTCTAGAAGCTCTAATAAACTGACTAACCAGTAATCTTTTCCCACTGCCACACTGCTTTTGCTTTTGTAATTCAGGGGGTTATTCCTGTCAGTATAATCTTTCTATAAAAAGAGTTGATTATTCACCACCATTTCTGTATTTGACCTCCTGATGTAAATATAAAAATTAGTGTGGTACTACATGCATCAACTGAATTCTGTATTTAAAGCCAGGATCCCCCTTGTAATGACTCCACCAGGCCAGCACCATAGAGGTAACCAGTAGAGTTGCTTTTTACAGATTTTTGGCTGGTTTTCATTTTTAGATATATGTTGTTAAAAGATATCCATTAGCTGAGAAACACAAAACATTTTTTTTTTTTTACTATGACATAGGTGTGCAGTACCATTTTTTGTGGGCTTGTGGGAAAGCGAATAACAAGAACTCACCTCTAGCTGCAGTAGGCTATCAACATAAAAATCAAGCCTTGCCTTAGCAGTTCTTCATCCTAGCATGGTGTGCAACAATAGGCAAAGCTTTTAGCCTGCAGCGACTAAGGGAAAGTAATTCTAATATATAAGACACAGGCACTTTCATTATCATTAGCGAGCATGCTGGATTATTCATGAAAGCCCCACTTACAGATATAAGCAGGCATTTGCCATTTATTCCTTAGTGTAATTTAACTCAACACATCACTTTTTATGTTAACCTTGTGGAAGGTATTTTGATCTTAATTGGGTTTTTTATTAACACATTACTAAAACTCTGTATCCATTTGCACCTATCCATCTAGCACTGGGCTGCAGAGGCATCCATCAGGGACAATGTATACGCCTATGTTATGGGAAATCTTGCAAGGATCACCTAAGTGAGGAGTCTGGATTTAGCTGGAAGTGCGTTGGGAGGACAGGCTCTATAGGCCACCCCTCTTTGGCACAGAGTAGGGAAACTGTGACACCCAGCTTGCAATATTGCTCCAGAAAAAAGAGATGAACTGGCTGATGAAGAGCGTTTTATAGGAAAGGAAGTGTTACTGTCAGACACTTTTCCTTCCCAGGCTCCTCCCTCCACAGTGCTCCTCTCCTTTCTTCCTTGGGACTTCTTGGGAAGTTGCAGTGCAGAGCTGTGTCCTGCCACTGCTGCTCCTGGTCATAGCTTCTCTGTACACTGCCACTGATCCAGGGGAGGATGAGAAGGCACGGCAAAGGAAGGCAAAATTTGCCTCCTTGTGCTACGATTTCATCTCCAAAGAAAAAGTTGAACAAATTGGTCTTCAGGCAGTCATTTATGTGGTTTTGATTAAGCATAAGGAAGTTGCAACATACCAGTACACGCTTAGCTGAAAAGCAAATAAAAGGAATACTTCATAGCAAACTTACCTTGTTTAGTTGGATGGGACCAGGAAGGAACAGAGATGTTAGAGGAAAATTATTTGTCTAGTTTTTATGCTAAAGAGGCAAAAATATATTTACATATGACTACCCCTTCGAATTATGGTCAGTGAGGTAGTGGTAAAATGAAGTGTTGTCTATCCTTGAAATCTGGTGTTTTGTGGTAAGGCAAGCAGAAGTGGCTGTTTTCTATTTTGCCAAATTAGAGGAAGGATCACTCCGTTCACTTGTGCTTTTCCTTGACTACGCAACTGCATGTAGTTATATGTCTGTTCTTTTCATATTCATAATATGTAATGGTAGATCAAATTAAACAAAATGCACTGAAAAGTTTGCACTGTTAAAGCAATAATAATCAACTGAAAACGGTCTGCTTAGCGTTGGTCTGCTCAGCACCGTTAACGGGTATATACTTCAAGATACTTGGCTGTATATTTTGTTCAGTTTTATTTCTTCATTACTGATAAATGACTTCATTTCTAAAGAAATAGAATGCCCTAAAAATTGCTCTAACAAAACATTTATTCTCACTAAAAAGTCATATTAGTTCTATGAGATTTTTGACTTGTATTATATGCTACAATTCTCTATTAAACGGTACAGTATATATAAAAACAATACCCTAGGGAAGTTTTTAATAGTTTATTATTCCATGAACCTTTTCCATAAAATGCTTTATTTTTTGCACACTTCCTTTCACCTCTCCTCTTCTTTATTGTTCTGCCTAGTCCCATATCTCTTCACTATTCTAATAAATGACAGTCCTATCAAAAAGCCAGATAAATCAATGAAATCATCGATTTAGAGCAGAACGAAAAATGGTGCTGTAGAAATACCCCTCAACAAGAGGCAGTGAAGGTTTGACTAGGTTGTTGCAAAGGGAAAAGCAGCTTTTTGCAGGTGGTTCTTCACCTGGTAACTAGAATGATCTCTGTATAACAGCCTTATTTTCTTCAGGTCCTTTTCTTCCTTGTCTTGGTTCCTACACCGAAACTGTTATTGTGCCCATAACAGACATTTATGCTGTTTACACTATCACCCGAGTGTGTGACATGATTATCGTGCTTGCAACACAACAATATTACAATGTTTTTTATGGCAACTACTGGCTGGGAAAGCACATAAAGGGAGGGACACCCCACACTGCAGTACAGCTCACACTGAAGCCAAACGAGCTGCTGTGCTCCTCCTTCACTGGGGACAGAAGATTGGTTGCTTTCTTTCTCAGCTCGTATCCCTCTGAGCTCCTTTTTGGATTTTGTCTGAAAATCCAATGAGGACAAAATAAGAACAGTTGAAGTGGCACATATAAACATTTCTTTTCACCTGAAAATGGTAAATTCTGCATGCTTGAATGTGAAGCAATAAATATACCCAGGGTGAACGTTTTGATAGACCCGCATTCACAGTGATGCAGGGAAACCAAGACAGGTTTCATGCTATTTCAGATTTTTTAAAAGGAATTATAGGTATTTCCTACGGCCATTATGCCATCATCTTATGTGGGCCAAAATTGGGCCATCATGAAAGGTAACATTTCTGCTCAGTTATTGGTACTTTAAATCCTTGCCAATATTTCTGAACATCCACAAATATAATTAAAAGATGTATTTCAGCCCAGCCACCAGGTGCAGGAGAGGACAATTGTTTTTTCCCTAAATCCACCATTTAAAAAAAAAAAGAAAATTGTCTTTCTTTACAAGCCAATTCTGTTTTAACACTACATATCAGAGATTTCAGACTACTACTTTGTCTGGAGATGGTTTGGTTTTCTTACATTTTTAGGAGTTTTGCTTGATTGGTAAATAAAGGAACTTCAGGAATGTATTTCTTGTTTTATTGAAATGTACACGTAGCGATTCGATTGCCTGTACGTATTGCACCACAGAATGCAATAAATATTTTTCATATGCATACTACCTGATCTCACAGACAGGAAAATAGCATAAATAAAATGTCAGGTGAGAAAAATGCTAGAATCCGAGTACCCGATCAGCAACTACAGATTTAATTTTAAAGAAACATTTTGACATTTTCTGGCATTTTAACCTTTTTATTATTACACTATTACCTTTGTTAACAGCATGTGGATTTATCTGAGTACCATTTCCAAACAGCAGACTTGTTTACTACTCTTCTATACACCATTTCTTCTAGAAATCCTCAAGTAAGAGGAATAAATGCCTCAGTGCTGATCAGAGTAGATTACATCTCTGCTGAAATGTATAAACTTGGTATCTAAATCAACACTATCCCATTTTGATAGTATTTCATGTTATGATAGCCTTTTGTGTTCTCTTTCCCAGTGAACATATTTACAGAAATTGTACTCAGAGATTTAAAGCATCCTATTACATTTTATACAAAGTATAGCAGCACAGTAACTATCAGCCTATAGTCTCAGGGAGGAGTTCCTTGATAAGACAATGGTCATTGTTTGAATCTTCCATCTCCTTTGTTTATAACAAGTTTTGTCACAAGGAAAATACTGTGCACCAGAAGGCGTCTGGCAAGAAAGTGAAGATGCTATTGCCAATAGCTGTTGAGGTAATAAACGTCAATGCTAAATGAAGGACTGCAACACCTTGAAGAGCATCAGATCTTATTGTGCTTCTCAGTCCTTGCTCAGATTTTGGCTGGATTATCTCTGCAGTCATATCACTTTCCCAAATTTTGATGTGACTGTCTTAATGTCAGTTATACAAAGAAAAGTTTCAATGTAAAAGAAAAATAAACATCTGAACACTGAATGGCAAGAAGCCCTGACATACTTCTACCTTCCTTCATGAAATCTGTTGTCTTACACTTCAGTTCCCCTTGCTTTCTAAGATTTAATATGAAAATGAGAATGAAAAGAAATCCATTTCTGCAGGGGTAATCAAGAGAGATGGCATTCTGCAATTTCTTCAGAAGGTAAAGTGCTAGTGAGAGCACTCGACAGTCTTAAGCTCTTGGAGACACTCATTACTAGTAGCAATTTCTATAGGCTTTTTCCTTGTACACTGCTGTCCTGCTCTCACCTCTAATTGTGAAATGCTTGTTCATTCTCTGTCTTTTAACCCCTGCCCACGTCAAGGCGAGGAAAATGAATGGCTAACTTGGCAGTAGTGTTGTGATGTAAATGTTATCCAGTATATATGCTTCCTTTCTAGCCAGTTTCCCACGCAGGTTAATTTTGTTCTTCAAGCCACAAGGGACATACGTTCACCCTGTCTTTTGCAGGCAAGTTGGAGCTCATTCTGGGTGACCTCTGAACTTGGCAGAGGTGAACCAGCTCTAACTCAAGGACTCTGTTTAATCTATACCGATTGTTTCTTACATCCAATAAATGTTTGGAAAAATCTCCTCCTCTGGGAGGATTATTTCCACCTAAAGGAGAATTTGTCTCCAAAAATGTAATATACAAACCCAGAATTCCATAGTTCCCACACAGTTTTTTCTTTGCCATTGTATCTTCTCTTTTTTTTTTTTCTTTCTTCATTTACAGTAAATTGCAAGCATCCTCCTCATGCAGACCACTATTTGGATACAAAAGGCAGGAAAGGTAAAACATATGTATATTCTGGAATGACATTTTCAGAAAATCCTACAGAAAAATCAGTATTTGCCCCAATACACATTGCAGTTGGAATGTAACATTTCTGCGAGAACACAAATTTCTTTCCACAGAAGAAGCAAATATCCCACAGATTCTCTTGGCAAAGATTGCTGGACAATCACTCCGTGGAAGCCAGCATTTGCTTCACCTCTTCTACTCTCACCTTTCATTCCCCTCAAAATGTTTTGAGGTTGATTTGAAGGATTATTGTCTCTCCACAAAACAGCCCGTGTACAGCACAGGCTTTTCTCCTCCCTTGTCCCCAACATCAAACGCTGTCGGTGGCTGCTCGTAAGGGTGGCTGGGGGCTCTGAGTAACGCCAGAGACAAGCCAAGGTAGCCACAACGCACGTCGTCGCTCTGGCCCGAGGGTGAAGAAGCGATGGAGTGTGTCTGCGGCGTTCGCCTCTGACTTGCTGTCCACCCCCATCCTTCCTTCTCAGCTCGTCTCTCGCTCCTTCCCCAGCCCACACCGCAGCGTTAGGCCACTCGGTTCACGTTTCCTGGGGTTCTGCTGTGTAAGGTTAACGAGAAATGCTAACGGTACAAGGTAAATCCTGCCTGTGATGGGCTGGCAGGCAGCTACATAGATGTCTCTTACGGTGTAGGCGAATCCTGTTCTCTGTCAGATGCTGTACATTCAGAATAGTTCAGCTGGATCCAACAGAATTTCTCTGAATTTGCTGCAGGAAAAAAAAAAAAGTAAACAGATTCTGACCCAATATGTGAAATGTACATAATTTAATACTTCTATAAGAAGCTATATTTTATATTTCTTCTCTTGCTTGGCTTATAAGCAATACATGCATACACCAGTTGATCTCACTTTGTCCCTAAAAATATCAGGGAGGAAGTGGTTACAGAGTTATTTTAAATATTAACACCATCTACACTTGCTGAATTATTTTTCCAGGGGCATGTGATGTGTTTTTATAACTCTAAAGTTAACATCTACTTAGCAACTAATGTTAGTTAACTAGTAAAAGAGACTTAAAAAAAATCAAAGCATGAATGCACACATTATATTGTAATGGATTTATAATTTGAATGTGGAAGTAAGTTACCTTTTATTAAGTCGTCTTTACAAAAATAATGGCAGTCAGTTAATTAACCCTGAAATAGCTGAAATAGTATTTCCTCTGAAGACATTTATCTATAGGCAGTCAACCCAGCAAATTAACACACTCTGGAGTTACTGGTACCTACCTACCAAATACATACTTTTTTGAGAACGACCAAGAAAAAATGTTTCTCTCTAACTAGATATGCTATATCTATATAGCTATCTGCTCTATGTGGTTCTGCCCCAGGACACAGAATCCTTTCTTTTTCATGATAGTAGCAAGATATTATAATGTTTGCAGACAAATGCATAAAGCATAGGACTAAATACTTATTGTTGAGCTGCAGAAAGAGGTCCTAAAACTTCATGAGAGTAACTCCATTAAATTCAGTGGAATACTTGCATGTACCAAGATGACCTAGATAAAACTCAGGAAGGAGCAGGGTATAGTTCTTGAAATCAATCTACTGCTAACCAGAGAAGCTGAGAGATATTAATTCCTGATAAAAATGGGCTTGACTTCTCATATGACCTGACACATGACTTAAATTATCTTAAGTATGTTCCTCTGAAAATGAATAATAATACTTTGCTCTTGTGTAGACTTTATTGTAGAGGATTTTATCTTGTGCTAAATGCCTTAATTAATTAAGGCCGGTCTGTCCTAGGCACAGAGAGTGAAACATGCAACAGTCTGAGGAAGACTCAAAGAAAATATGGTTCCTTCCTAAGCTTTGTTACCCTTTTTAGGCCAGCAATTTCATACGATTCCTCTGCCTCCTACATTCTTTGTGGCAATCCACTGCCTGTGGCACTCAAGGGAAAGTTTTCCCCTGACGCTTCCCTGAAAGTAATTTATTTTTCTTGGTCAAAACAAGACACATAGGGCTAAATTCTTTTTTATACCCTGAAGAGAACACAAGTGCTGAAAGGTCAGTTATAGCCAGGGCCCAAATCTAACATACCTTGTGAGGTCAGTGAGGGAGATTATAGCTATTTTACAAGTGGGTCAGATCCATACAAATTAAGTGAAACTCTCAAAATGATGCAACAGGTCAGTGACAACGCTGGAACTAAAACCCACTGTCCTTACCATCAATCACCACATACTAATTATTTCCATTTATTTCATTTACTTTACAATACCAGGCAGATACTCTTTCCAAACACCATGGAAGAACAGACCTTGGCCAGCAGAACGTATGGCCCACTTTAGGCAGTGAACATCATTAGCTCTTAGCTAATCGATTCATGTTACATACAAGTTTCTACAGGACAGACAGGGTCAAAATCCAAAATATATCAAAGATCAGGAGATGACAAGTGAGGGACATGATCAGCTAGGCATATATCAAGCTTTCTAAAACTTTCTTTGTATTACTGTTTTAAATTGCAGTACAGGGAAAAGAATACACCATTAAGTGGTGACGATTTTAGATTAAGCATTTACCCAAAGACAGGCTGCAATATCATACACAGACAAGAGACTGCTATTTTTGAATGGCATCAAATTGTGAAGTGAAGCACAGTGGGTAGGAAAATGCTTGCAAAGGGTTTTGAAAGTGATTGCTCATCTGTGTAGTAAAATATATCCTTTTAAAAATCCTGCTGTGACCAGTATAAAAAGATCAGGGGTGAGAGTCTGCATGGGGTCTGCCCGCATGTAGGAAACAGAAGGAAAAGCATTGTCCAACACAGGCCTGGGTACCTTGCAGGTACATGAATAAGCCAATACAAAATGGTGATAGAAAGTTATCCTATGAGTAAAACTCTGAAATCAAGGCAGCTGTGATTTAAAGTGTTAGCTGATTAGAACAAGGTGCTAGCAAATTTTCAACCAAGGGGTGTCAGAACCATATTCTTCTTTCTTAAATTAGAGGAAAAGGGTGACAGCAGGAGCTCAGCAAAAACTCAGCAAGAGCGAGAAGAGGTTTCCCCTACAAGAGATGAGATGTTGCCAATTAGCTGACTGGGGGCATCTTACCCCTGTGGCTGGCAGGCAGGCAGGTGCTCCCTGCTTCTGCTATTCCTATGGAGCTGTGAGCCAGCCCCTCCTTCAGATGTCTGCCTTGAGGTGCCATACTGCCACAGCCCGCCACCTCCTATTCAAACCCGCTTGCTCGCTGACTCGAGCACTGGCTGGATCTTACGAGTCCTTGATTTTGCCAGTCACTATTTGATGTGGTTAATCTACTTTTGTTGTCAACGACATTCCCTTTGATGCACGGATGAAATACGGCGAGAGAAAAATGTGTGCTGGAAGCTTTACGTTAGTTTGTCTGAGTGAGTTCCCCGGTGGTTACTGTGTAGGGACGTGAGAGAGTTGGAGTGTCGTGGCACGGGGCACCAGTTTTGCCTCCAGCTCTAAGGTTTTGGCAGCCTAGATGTCAGAAATCCACCCAGGAGCTGTGAAATTTACCACCCCAGGCTTTATTTATATGCACCGTGCCCTAAGAAAATTGTCTCAGTCCAAGTTAAGGGCAAAAATTGCTTCAGAAATCTGCTGCTCAACACAGTAATGGACTTGCACAAAGCACTCCCTCAGTTATCAGCTCCGTCTGGCACGCAGGCCTGGACCCCCTTCCAGAGCAAGAGGGAACGGCCAGTAAATAGAAGAAAATGCAGCTTCTAAAGATTATTTTTCTATTTGCATTCACACCTTATTTCTGAATGTTCTTTTTAAGCTCTAAAAGCCTACTTTTATATGGAAGAGAATATCTGTTAAAGCTTCAGCTAAGATTATTTCCCTTAGTTTTCAAGTGTTTAGTTTTCTTCAGACAAGAGTAGTATCTTGTTGGGCTCCTCTTCCTATGAATTTGCAGGGTATGCATTAGAGGACATATGTATGCAGCTGTAAAAGGAAATACATATAAAATGAGAACGCAGTTCACATAATAATTTTATCCAGCTACCGACGATAAGGTATCTTATTGTCATGCTACTTCAATCTGGCACACATTTGAGAATTTTCAGTTTTTTAGATGTTGCTCATCTTCAACCAGCTGCCACCAATGGAGCCAAAATCTATTTCAAACGAGGGTGTGAACTACTGTGTGAACTACCCCACCAAAAGCACTGGGAAGCTCTAAGTGCTTGGTTTTCTATTGCATCAAACCTTTCAATTTTCACCATGCAAAGTAAAAAAAAATAATAATAAAAAAAAAACGAGTAATGCTATCATGGTTTGAGAGAAAGCTATCTTCAATATAATGTGATATAAATAATTACACCAGTGGAGGGCAATGCAAATGTGAACTCAGCTGCTTTCTGCCAATTCATCCCTTTGGAAAATGAGAGAATTGGAAACAGCTGGCCATTGGCAGGGACACTCTTTTTGTAGGCATTGCTATCCCAGAGCATGGTTTTGTCTCTGAATGGTGAGGCAAGGGAACGTGGGATTAAATTTAGCATAAAACCAGATTCCCTTGAGTTTTTGACAGAATTTTAAAGAAGATTGATCATCTTTTTTTTTTGTAAGTATTGAGATTGTTATAGTTCTAATTTCTAAGAATAAAACTGGTTGTGGGGAAATAAAAAGTACCATAGAAGTGCATAGGAAAAGCCATAAGAATAGGGTTGGGTTTTGAATTTGGTTGGGGTTTTTTTTGAGAAATTTTCTTGGCAGCTTTTTTTTTCTGGTGGACATCAACACAACACTTTGGAACAGGTCTGTTCTGGCATCGTACATACATTTCTTGAAATTCAGGCTATGTGGGGAATATGACAAAGTCTTGTTAGCAAGTAGGGGATCATGTATTGCTTCCATTTTAACTTGTCTGATGACTTTATTGTTTTAGACAGTAAACTAGCTGCTTGCTTGGCCTTTCACCTTCTGTCCTAAACAAGTATTGCTGAAAGACGC
>JAHREE010000567.1:2197315-2211091 GCA_033628505.1 Tringa tobata
AAAAAGGGGGGCTGGGGGATGATATTTAATTTCTGAACTGTGATCAAGTGGAGCTCTGTTGTCTGTTCCCCAAAATGACATTCAGATTTTGAAGCATGGATGGCAGAGCTTGTGCTGTCTGCTTGCCTGGTCCCCAAAGCTAACCCGATGCCTTATCTGGATTAAAAATAACAGGATGAAGTCTTTGTAGAGCTATGTTTTTTATCTGTGGTATAATTATGGCTCCATTTCTCTTCCTCGCCAGAAGAGATCTACTTGTTTATTTACCTATTAATGATGTGTTAAAATAGATATACTAAAATCAGACCATATATATGTCGTTTAAATCTGGCTTTGAATCTCAAAAATGAGACTAATTTCCAGTCTCCACTGGTTTACAGGCACCGTCTATCTATATTCAAGGATGTCTTCATAGCAAAAATGATGGGGGAATCTGTTTCTTGGTCTGTATAAAAGCAAGAGTTTATGTAAATATTTGGCTACTAACGAAACTTCTTATATTTGGATAAGTATTTATAAGTGTGAAGTCTTTAAAAAGTCAGTGTTTCAGTCATTTGATTATTTTTTTAAAATATTATTTTTATTTTATATTATTAAATTAGAATTAGCTTTAAAGCCTTGCGGTATTTTAGGTTTTTTGTCCTGTGAGCCTGTATATTGGATAGGGTTTGTGCATGCAAGTCCTCATTACTGTAGCTATCCATGCAGGACTGAATGCTGTTTACTTCACGTATTCTGATAATTCCACTAAAATTAAGATACAAATCACAAGATCAATATGAGCAGAAATTAGTCCTGTGAGATTGTTACAGCCCTGATCACATTAGGGGGAGCATGTGGCAGTGTTACTACTTCAGAGCCCTATTTTTGCCTTTTTTTCCCTCTGCTTTCTGACAGTTTCTACAGCGCTCAAGATAAGATTCAATCTTTCTTAAAAATAAAGCTTTTCTTTTGTTGGCTCTCTTGGACTACCTAAAGCTTCGAGTTCCAGTTCTCCATGGGTTCCTCAAACCCTGCAAGTGCTGCTGATCTCTCTTTTGCTCTGGTTTCTCTGGAGAGACTTATCTGCGAGGCTGCCTTAGTTCTTTTTGATCAAAGAATTCTGTCTTCCTCAGGCTAAGGTATATCAGTTTGAGCAGGTGTATCCAGGTGCCTCCTGCAGATCCTCCCCTATGACTGTTTCCGTGTCTTCTGATCTGACCAGAAGATTTCACAACATCAAGTGAAGGTTTTGTGGCTCAAAATGCATGATTAATCACTCTGCTTAGTATCTGGAAGTCCCTGGTCTACGGTATTGCAAGGAGACCCAAAAAAAGACCCACCAAAATCAGACCAACACCAAAAAAACCTAGGAGTAGAAGGTCTGCCTGGAGCATTGAAGTCAGTCGGTGGAGGAGAGCGCTGGTGGTTGACAGTAAAGAGTGGAGGCTGCAGATAGTCTGCAGGTGAAGGAATTGTTTGAATAGGCCTAGGCCTGAATTCACTATGAGTTTTGAGGAAAAGTAGTGGGATTGATATGTCTGCTGAATTATTTAGCTTGTTATGGATATATATTTTTAGCATATGACGCCTGCAGAGAAATACGAAAACAATACTTTTTGGATTTATGTAACAGATTTACAGGAGAAAGTAAGATAGTTTGCTGAGAGAGACAAACTGAAAGGCGGACAATTACTCCCAGCGCTAATGGTTCTTCAAAATTTATGATAAGTCAAACTAGTGTTCTTAAACATTTGGGTAGTTAGCTATGCTTCTCTCCCTAATTTATATTTTTCTTAACCTTTCCTATATGCCAAATGCTCTGACTGATAGAAAATTTTAGGAAGGGATAGTTTTGTTTGGCTATTAAGTCTTTTGTGTTACATGAGTATTTTGTTGTTACTATTGATGAATGGCGAATGTTATTAATCACACTTTAGAGGCAGGATTCCTTCTTCCAAAGTACTCTGGACTGATACAAATAAAAATCTATGAAATACTTTTCCTTGTTTTTTTAAAATAACTTGGAAGTCTAGCTTCGTGTGTCAAAACACGGCGTGGATGGAAGGCAAGTGTTCTTTGGGGAGAACTGGCAGTCCTGCCCTCACCAAGCCTTTGGTCTGGCCTGCTGCTTACCCAGGGATTAGGAGCCCTCCCCATACTTCCTAATTTCACTTATAAACCTGGCAGTCTCACTACAGTTTTGTCCCAGATTTCCTATCATCTTCTTCAGGAGCAGTCACAGTTGATTTTGCTCTTGCAGCCCTTAAGAATTTTTTTTTATTATTTCTTTTTTTTTTTTTTTTTTTTTTTTTTAAAGGAATGCTCAATTCTTCCTTAACTCTGCCAGATAAGGATCTGGTCAGTTTGCTTATCAGGCTCTTCTCTCTGTGAATAGCAGATCTCTTGCAGAAAACAGGAGACAAACCTTGAAAGCCTGGCTGGATTGTGCAAGGTTGGAGTGCAGAGGTGCTGGACTTCAGCTCATAGATGTCTTCACAGTGATAGAGGATTTTAATTAAAAAGACTTGCTCATCTTGATAGAAAATCCACACTGGCAATTCTAAAAAGGAGTTGAGGTTTGTGAATTTTAGTTTCCTGCTGTTTGGAAGACTATGGTAACTGCTTACTGGATGAGTGTTAAGAAGAGGGGAAAAAAAAAACAAAACAAAACCCAACCAATCAACCAAAAAAACTTACTGATGGAGGATTCTTTAGTTTATTTTCCCCATAACCTGCAAAGGTAGGTTCAGTTAATTTGTTCAGGTCAGTAGCAGATCATTTCAGGAAGAGGTTTTTTTCCCAATTCTTCTGTCATTATAAGTTAACTAAAGATGAGCAGAATCTCAAACAGGAAATCGGATTTGTACAATGCGTTCTACTATGAAAATTGCTGTTAGGAGACAGGATATGTTGTCTGTCTTCCAAGTCTTGTGTACCTTTTTGGCAAGGTATACTGAGATAATATACTGAAAAGTGAAGTGGGCATCTTAGGCTGTACATGATAGCTTTATTCATTTGTCTTCTAAGAGGGAGTGAATAGAACAAATTGTATTCGCTTACTCTGTAGCTTTTTCAAGTTTACAGTGATGAAGTCTGCTTACACACTTCAGCAATGGGTTTTAAATTGCTTGATGTCGGTATCTTTAGTGAGACAATTCAAAAATGTAGAATTATTTCTGCTTCTTAGCTGTTTGAGATCCGAGTTCTATAGAACTTGCCATCCTTCTGAATCCAGAAGAGATTGGGCAAGACGGTTCTTCTGTTTACAGTAGTTTCAACTCTGTAGCTGCAGAGCAGGTTTTAATGCTGATTTCCATAGGTTAGGATGCTTTTAGCCTCAGCCTGACAAGCTAAGCCTCTCCCTGTTTGCCGGTGAACTTGCCCCATAGGTTCTTTTAGATTGTTCTTAATGTTGAAGAAGGCTCTGTCTAATGAAAATATGGCAGACAACACAAGCTAATGGTGCTTACTTGACATAGTAGCGTGTCAAAGCTGTTAAATGTGATGCCGTTCATCAAGTTCATTTCTTTGGCAGGCTGAGTTTGTGCTCTGTTACTGTATACTACGGCGTTAAAAATAAAATCTGTGGTTTTCTGGTGGATGTCTTTTGTTCTGTTGTATATGCTGTTTCTGTGAAATTTCGCCCTATTCTGTGACCTCAGTGAAAATTTATCTTGAGTTACAGTAGTGAAGTCAGTCTGGGCTAAGTCTGTCTGGGGAGCATTTTCCTCTTAAACTTGCCATTTATACATAACTAAAACACTTTCATTTTTATCAGTTTCTTTCATTCTGTTAGCTGTGCACTTGTCAATAGGAGTTTCTTGCTTGCTGCGAAAACGCTAATTTGGCAAATAGAGTGCCAAATACGAGATGCTAAAAAGACTGTTTTTATTGTAATTTTAAGAGGTGGATGCGTAATGGACAATTAAGAGGGAGAAATTCTTGTGGGAAATAAGCTTTTATTGTATCTTGACAGCTTTTCGTGTACCATCAGGTTTTTGTATTGTTTGTTTATTTATAAACTATGATCTTAGCATATTATAGCAATGCTTGCAAGATGCACTGAACCTAGGGTGCATATTTCTGTTATGAAAATGCCTCAAAAACATGAAAATGTGTATAAAAGTCTAGGCACTAAATGTGACTTGGTGTCTTGTGTATTTACTGCTGTGCAAATGGAGCATTAAGCAGAACGCATCCACACTTTGGTATTGTACAGTGTTTCTATTACAGCAGTAACATCACTGCTCTGCCTGGGTTTTGTTTGCTTTGTGTATGTGTAAATGGCTAAAGAAAACGGGTATCTGTAGAACTGAGTTCTATAGGATGAAATTATTTTCTCTGCTACAGTGACATAATTTTGGAATAAATCTCTTGAATGGGTTATTCCAGTTGATACTGTAAATGAGAACAGAATTTCATACACAGAATAGGAGATGCTGCGTTTGACATTCAGAATAACGTCAATCTGCTATTTTTATAGGTTTAAAAATACACTTTCAACTGATGAGAAGTTCTGTAATTTTTCAAATTAATAATCTAAAAGTTGCAGTATGTATGAAAAGTGCCTTTAGTGCCTTTTTGCTTTAGCCGAGTAAGTGTGTAGGTTGAGTTATTTCCCCACCCCCTCCCAAAAGGCAGCTATATCTGGAATTTCTGTGTTACTGTCTGTCATGACACACAACTCGTGTGGCTTTTGTAGACCGGCCACGAGGTGTAGCCTCTCTGTGTTAACTGGGAAAGATAAAGATGGCCATGTTGCTTCTGTGGGTAAGTTGATTGTTAAAGCAAACTTCCCTGCAGTCCTACACATGAGCAGTGTGATCAGGCTCATCAGGCAGTGATGCACTCATTAAAGCTTGGAATAAAGATAGAGGATGTAAATGATGAAGAAACACCTGATTTCAAAAAAAAGCTACCTTGAAATAAGCATTCTCAGTTCAGACCTGCTGTTGAGAAATACTGTTTAATTTGATCTGGAGTTTCTGTACAAGCACAGCTACCAGATTAATTAAGTTTTCACTCGGTGAATCTACATTAAACATTTTTCCAAATGAATGATATTGAATGATTGTTTATCCACTGAGTTAAAAAGATACGTATGTCATTCTTAAGTGTTGTATGTAGGATTTTTTTTTTTTGGCTTTCTCACTGTTGGTGTCAGCTCTAAGTTTTGGAATTTTGTTTCAGCTGGCTAGTGTAGCTTTCTCCTTCTAGGAACTGATAGTTTCCAAGTAACATAAACAAAACCAGTGGCTGCTGTTTTTATGGAGGTTGTTTTGGTTTTGGGTACCTGAGGTGCTGACAGTTGGAAGCTTGGAACGTATGAATATAGCCTACGCTAGATGGCAGTGCAAAATATGAAGAAGCCCTAGGACATTTGGAATTCTTAACAAACCCAGTAGAAGCTGCCACACTTACGGCTCAGTTCATAGATAAGCATGTTTTTACTGCATGTCCTCCTGTTAAATATGAGGTCACTTATTTTTTGTGGTCTGAGTCTGTCTTGAATTTTCCTTGTTGGAGTAAGAGAATGTGTTCGGGCAGTTATTGTAAGATAGCTGGCACACTGTAAATTCAGTCTACAGTTTAATCTCGGTTAGCTAGCTTGTGTTTGTAGTTATTTATTGGTTAGGAAAACCACATGCATTTTTGAAAATGTTATTTGAGATGTATGTTTTAAAATTGTAGGACAAAAGCTATCAACTAATAAACCAACAGTAGGTGAGACTTCATTTTAATACTTTATAGCTATATTATGGCCATTTATCATTTACCTAGGGTGATCTGGTAGGTATATGTTGGGTTTTTTAAAATAAAATTAATTAAATTGTACGTAATCTCCAAGGCAAACTACTGATGTCAAGCTGCATGTACTGTTTTTTGTCTTTCCCTTACAGAAACTGTCTATGTGTGTGAAGTAATATATATAAAACTGGTTGCTGTGATGTCATTCTTT
Organism: Tringa tobata; assembly: GCA_033628505.1. Lineage (NCBI taxonomy): Eukaryota > Metazoa > Chordata > Aves > Charadriiformes > Scolopacidae > Tringa > Tringa tobata. The sequence goes on from JAHREE010000567.1 coordinate 2,203,257, forward strand.
TTAAAACTGGTATGAAGTATAAGCTTCAAAAAAGCCCCAGTGCATCTTAATGTTATTCAAGCATTGCAAGGAGGGTTCTGTGAGAACCAGTGTTAGGGCGGTTGGTTGTGAGCAAAGTACCTCTTGTGTTAGTATACCTTGGAGCGCTTTCAAAGTTTTCCTTTAGCAACGTCTGATTGTACAAAAATTTTGATCAAGGGGAGAAGAATAACATTTACAACAAACCTTTAAATCAGTTTATGTAGCATTGAGATGTGATAGCCTAGAGATAGATTTCCCTACTGAAGTATAAAAAGCAAGGGGGATTAGAGGACCCAACCTGTAAAGGTTCTGTCCATAGTTGTTGAACTGCTTTGTTACCTATTTGCAAGTGAAATGAGAAAGTAGTTTAATGTAACGCTGTGAAAGCTTTACATTTTTATAAATTGGATTTTCTTCCTCTGACAAAAATGAAAAGCCTGGTCACAATAGCTGCTTTGGAACTGCATATTGGAAAAAGCTATCCACGTGCTGGGATTATGAAGTGTACTCAGGCTGTCAAAATATGTATGTAAATAGATGTAATACTTAGCACTAAAATTTATTAGTAATCAATCTGATGGTAAAGGTACGTTTAAGGTATAAGTCAGGACACGCTGAATCTGTTTGATGAAAGAATATGTTACAAAATTCCTACTTCTGATAATTAATCCTTTAAAGTAGAAGACAGAAACATACTGTAAAATAGTAGGAGTGTTTAGTGAGGAAATAACACTTCTCATTCCTTGCTTTGCTGCTACTACTATAATCCTTTTCGGAGGAGAAAATGTTACGTACCTTTGTTATCTGTAATATCAGTATTTTGAAGATTATGTGAAAGATTTACCAGCAGAAAATGTAGATGTTCCAGTAAACCTATGCTTGGAGACATACTGCATGTGTGCTTATGGGTCTTTGGGGGACACAGTAAGTAGTGTCCTCCTAAGTTTATCTAATCTTTCGAAAATTCAGCTTTAACTTTTATCATTCATAGATGGCAGCAAAGGAAACCTTGTGTAAATTCTTGGCAGCTCAGAATCTTAGCTGTTGCTTGAACTCCACATGTAAATTGAGATACCACATCTCAGTTTGTATCTTTTTGGCTTGGCATTCACAGATAATTCTTTCGCTTGTTTGTTTTGATTAGCATTCTAAATTGAATGGCAAGCAGTTGTAACCTTGCACAAAAGAAAAATAATGGTAAATTCCAGTTTATTTTTTAAAAAAAAAAAAAAAGGTTGTGGATTTCTATATTAATGTGCATAAGAGTGGTCCTACAATTTGCAGCTAAAGACTGATCTAAAGATATGTGGGAACCTGAGAGAGCAGATCCCTGACAAAAACATACCGTGAGAAGTGACTGACTCACAGGGTGAAAGGAATACAGACACTGAAGCAAGAAAAAATGGCAGTTTATTTTAGGCCCCTATAAAAAGTATTCCAGAAATAAACTGTCTGATCTGGTGTCCGATGCTCTCGCCTCCAGCCATGATCATAGGAAGCTAAAATCCCTTTGTCCACTTTAGGATTGAGTTTCCTAAAGCCTGAGGAGGCTTGATCTGTGCAGGTTGATGGTAGCTGTCCTATCGTCGCTCCTCCTCCCCCCCAACCTGGAGATGGGTCACTCAGTTTCCTGGTAGTTTTGTTCTGGGCTAGCACTTGGCTGTCGTTTGAGGACCATCCACTTGTCCTATAAAGCTTTATTCCTGACAGTGGATCTTGTGGCTGTCAAAATGTTTAGAATGCTACTGAGCGTATCATACCTATGGCATGCTGTCTAATCAAAGATGGATTAGACTACCAAATTACCCTCCAAGTTTACTGTTCTTGGTAGTATTCTATTACAAGGAATGTAAAAACTTCCTATTTATTTTACTACTTTGCATATGTAGGAGAAAATTCCTCTGTTTTTGTTATGGCAGGTGGTTAAGTTGCCAGTTGCAGATACAGCTTTCTTGTCTGTTACCTGTGGTTGTGGGTGCAAGTTGGAGGAATTATTGATACTGATCTTGGAAATAAGGTGATGAGTGCCAGATTAAGCCTCTGGAGCTCCTGGGAACAAGTCACTTCTCTACCTGAGCAGCGAGGTCAAAGGGAAGCTAACCCATCTGGAGTCCTCCACTTACTTTTCTAGCACAGCCAAACCCTGTAGTCTTCTTCCAGGAGGTAGCATTTGGTGGCTATCGTATTTAAATAAATATGATGTTCCACTAGGACACAGGCTACAATTGTTTCCATATTACTCTGAGAAGATACATTTATAATAATTATTTAAAATCACTAATTCAGCACTTGCTCAACTTGTTGAACAGCTTGCTAATGAGGTGTCCTAGTGTTATCTGTGAATATTTATATCAACAGGAGAACACAGAAAAACTGTATTCTTTTTCAAAAGAAAAATTATGGTTATTCATTTTCAGTGTGCTGAAATTACCTTAACAATCAATTTTGGTGTGTTACAATAGAGTGACATGCTTGGGCACTTTGCCTGAAGCAGCAATCAAGTTTTTTTCCTTTGTCTGATCTAGTTCATCAAAATGACATAGTGCAGGTAAAGTGGAATTTTACCTGAGGTTTGTGGGCTACCTCTTTTTGTTAACTAAAAAAATAATGAATAGCTTTGTCCTCGTGAACAGGACAGTTGGGGGGGTGGGGAAGAAACCAAACCACTACAAAATGTATGCACCTTTTGCCTATTTTAATAAAATACTGATGAAGATCTAGCCCATGTTTGTAGGAATCTGTGTTCTTGTCAGATACTTTATAAGTTCTGAAAAACACCAGCTTTGAGAGTCTATTTTTGTGGACAGCAATGTCTCCCACTATATTTTGAGGGTTAAGGTAGAAATATTTTTAAGAAAACCAAATTACAAAGTGCAAGAACATTGAAAACATAGCAGAAGCTATATTTTAAAGCAATTTTAAAAGACAATAGCAACCTGTCAGTTATGACCCTAGTTTTTCATTTCTGTATTTGGAGCAGTGTTGCAGCTTTACATCCAGGTGATTTGTTAGTTCTACCATAGTAAATAATTCAAAAGAGCCTTTGTTGTATAGTCAGCAATGTCACGTATCTCTCACCTCTCCTAAGTGATGGGAGCAGATTCTGACCCCATTTGCAGTGCTGTAAGTTTACTGAAGCCCAAGGGAGCACTTTGTAAGGTCTTGGCTTTTGTGTTTTGTTTCCTAAAAACTTGTCTTAGCTTAATTTAAAAATTAAATAACAAAAAAAAAAAATAATCAGTAATATAGCCCCTCTTGTGTTGATTCTGGAAATGCACAGAAGGGACAGGGTGGTCAGAGAGACATGGAAATGCTGGTATCTTGGAAGGAAGTTTAAGTCCCATCGTGAAAACACTCATTGGGCTGAGGCTCAGACTCTCATTTTGGTCAAATGTACTGATACCTTGAACAGGCAAGGTAAGATGTGCCTCTGTTAGGATGCCAGGGAGAAGCTGGAGGAGAGCTAGTGTGTGCAGAGCAGGGAACCTCTGGGCAAGTCATAAAAACATCACGGCTAGTAAAAATTTTCCTATCAGATGGGAAATGAAGGGACAGTGCCATGGACAGTCTCAGTTTTGCAGCTTTCCTGAATCTTTAACAATGAAGTTAAGTCTTTGTGTGTTTGGCCACTTTCCATCTTACCTCAAAGGTTGTTTTACCCCTGTTTACGTTTAGAGAACTTCTGTGTATATGAGGGGATGATGTGATGGCTGCCTCCTTAATGTTCATGTGTGAGACTAACTCCCTTTGAGGCAGAAATGCAACAGGGTGCATTTAGGTCACTGAGAGCATCAGAATCTTCAATGTCCTTAATTTGGATTTTTTAGTATTTTGATGAAACATTTTCGGTTCTCTTTTACTATTTGTTTTAGCAATGATAGTATACCATGTTCTCCTTCTTTTTGTGTTGTTCATACAATATGAAGCACAGAAATCAGACTTCCTTATCTATTTCCTTGTTTCCTTTCTCTTTTGCCTGTCTGGCATGATGGACTTGCAAGATCTCTAAGGCTTCCTTTCTAGACACCCTGTGGTAAGCTTTTACCATCCAGAGGGACCTTGTTAGGCTTGAGAAAAGTGGGCCAACGTGAACCTTGTGGAGTTCAAAAAGACTAAGTACAAGGTTCTGCACCTGTGTCAGGGCAGTCACCTAGATCAGCACAGACTGGGTGATGAATGGATTGCGAGCAGCCCTGCTGAGAAGAATGTGGGGACACTGGTGGATGGAAACTCAGAAATGAGCTGGCAATGTGCGCTTGCAGCCCAGAAAGCAGATTTTATTCTGGTCCATGTAAAAAGCAGCATGGCCAGCATGTCAAGGGCAGTGATTCTGCCCCGCTACTCTGCGCTGGTGGGACTCCACCTGCAGCACTGCGTCTAGCTCTGGAGTCCTCAGCACAAGAAAGGTGTGGACCTGTTGGAGTGTGTCCAGAGGAGGCTCACAAAAATTAACTAAGGGCTGGAAAACCTCTCCTCTAAAGAAAGACTGAGAGACTTGAGGTTGTTCAGCCTGGAGAAGGCTCCTGGGAGACCTTACTGTGACCTTTCAGTACTTAAAAGAAGGGAGCTTATATACGAAGATCTAGAAATACTTTTTACCAGGGCCTATAGTGACAGGGCAAGGGGTAATGGTTTTAAACTGAAAGATGGTGGATTTAGATTTGAAATTAGGAAGAAATTATTTATCATGGGAGTGGTGAGACATTGGAACAGGTTACCCAGAAAAGTTGCGTGGATGCCACATCACTGGAAGTGTTCAAGGTCAGGTTTGAGAGGACTTTGAGCAACCTGATGTAGTGAAAGATGTCCGTGCCCATGGCAGGCAGTTTGGAACTAGATGATCTGTAAATGTCCCTTTCAACCCAAACCATTTGGTAATTCAGTGATCAGGACTTGCCTTTCAAACTGTCTCATAGTATTAGTCTTGATGGTTATTTGGGAGATAAAAATATTTCAGTTTGTCCTAATTTGTTCACAATAACAAGTTTAGTTTGTTTCAATTCTTAATGAAGATGTAATTGAAATTTTATATGTAGAACTACTGTTGGTCAAGCAGACCTTGAACTAAAGTAAAGACTATTCTGACATATAGTTAAGCAGTTTTTTGTTTTTTAATGAAAAGTGCGTGTAGTTATTTTTTGCAACTTAATAAGAAGTCTTCAGCAGGCCTGTGTTCATTAGTGAAGAAAAACTGTAAATGTAAAGTCTCTGACATACTGCAGTTAACTTGTCCTCTTATTACAGTCAGTGATACTGGTTTTTGCTCTTCCTTCATATGCGGTGATCTTTCAACTTGTTCTATTTCTGTCCAAATAGTGTCATTCCCATTCTAGCCCATGAAGGATATTCATAGCTTTCAGACCTAGTTCTTGTCATACCCAGACAACTAACAGAGTCAGACAGTGTAAGCCAGGACCTAAAGTTGAGGTGGGAGTTGCATGTAACTTGCCATGCTCTTCTTAGTAGAATTTTCAGTATCTGACAGATGATGAACCAAATGAGTAAAAAAAATTCAGATCTTGTAATATCTGTGGGTAGCAGGTGTCTGTATAGGTCATGGACTGCAGTGGCTCAGGTAACTGAAAATAAGTAAAATAATTTATACTATATTCAAAATAAACACTGCTTCAGTCCATCAGTTTAAAAGTCATTGTATGTGAAGAAGGGGAGAAAAAGTGTAAGTAAGTTAATAAGATTCAACAGAGGAAGACAGACAGATAATTCTTTTTGTTAGCTGTGCTGCACAAACAAACAAACAAAAAACAAAAACAGAAATGCCTTAAAAGAATTACCAGGCAAGGAGGAGATAATTAAACCATCAAACACAGGGAATTTCACAGCCATTGTGGGTAAACAACTCTGGCTGCTGCAGGCAAGGGACCAAATTAATTAAAAAAAAAAATTGAAAAAAAATCTAATTTAGTTAACCCATTTATCAAAGGAATATATTGGAAAACCATTAGTCTTTCTACAGACATTAACACTTGACCTATAAGTGCAACATTTTAGAAAGGGAACATTACAAACTTTCTTTGGCATTACTTTAAGAATGTACAAACAGCGTGGTGTGCAAAAGTTGTTTTTTTATTTTATCCTAACTACCTGATACTTCATTCCTTTTTTTTTTCATAATAAAATTTTTAATTTTCCTTTTCTAAATAAGAGGGAAGCTGAGATCTGTAGCAGGAATTGCATTTTCTTCTGTTTATTGGAAGATAAATACCTTTTGACCTTTCTATTAGTACTTACTGTGTACTCCACAGGTACAAAACTACCTCTCAGTTGGTCTTGATGATGCATAGCTAATTAAAGTCTGGTTTTTGTCACTTCTACCAATGAGTCTGATAAAATACATTTTTCTCAAAGAAAAAGCCTTATCTCATTTATGGATAATGGTAATTTTAATGAGATATTGACTGCTAGAAAATATGCTTAGGTATTTAAAAATTAAGGAAAAAAAACAACCAACCTCTTTTGTTTTAGTTTCTTTATCTAGTTAGAGCAGCCAGTGGAGACTTTTTTTACCATTTTTTAATTGGACTAGGAATGAATGAATATTAAGCAAGCCAACATACAGCCTGGAAGAGTATTAAAAAAAAAACCAAAAAAACCAAACAAACCCAAAAAGTGTTGGCCCACAGTTAAGATATAAATAACTTTACAGCTGGCAGAGTGAAGGTAGATAGACATTTGAGAATCACGAAGTTAACTTATATTAGCGTACCAGAGAACAAATCCCAATTCTCACGGAAAATGCATTTTTGTTCAAGAAGAATTTCATAAGCTGCAGCACCATGTTGGAGCAGGGGACGAACTTACACAACTCTGAAGCCCACAATTTCGAGGTTTGAAGAAGCCCTGGTTTGTATTCCGTGTGATTTGGAATTAATGGCTCTTCAGTATTGGGCAACTTGAGAAGGAAAAGACCAATTATTTTTTGAAGGGAGGAAATGTGGAGGGAGGAAATCTTTTCAATCTAAGATACAAAAATCTGAGAATATTTTTTGCCACGTTTCCTGTTGGTTGCTTTGTTGAAAGAGACACCTGTTTCCAAAGCTGAAAGTGTTACAAAATTAGTGTCTCCATTGTTTTTTTTTTCTTACTAATTCCTGTGGTATCTGGTCTCCTCAAAACTCCACTGGAGTAAGAGCTTTAATCACTAGACAAGTTAACCTGGCCAGCATTACTATGATTTGTATTTGGCAACGTATCCAGGGATTTGGCTATCGGATTCAGAATGGCCTGTTAAGTATCTGTCATCCCTCTCCTTACTAGTCTTCACGTTATATCCAGATAAAATAACACTATACATAGTTGGGCTAAAAGTATCAAGCCAGACATCCTCTTCCTATAATTTACTATTCAAAATAAGTACGTCTGAGTACATCATCTGTGCAATCAAGCACAGACTATTTGCGGTAGGTTATGCAGTTTATGGTGGTGTGGGTGCCATCTTGGCCTGCAAGCCTCGTCTTGTCCATTACTGCACCATTGTGGCTACAGTGTTCCCGGCTGAACATGCATATTAGCACACAGGAAGTGCGTGGAAATGGCTGGATTGACTGGGGAAGCGCTCAATGGATCAAGTCTTTGCAGAGGGATCTGGACAGGCTGGATCAATGGCCCAAGGCCAGTGGGATGAGGTTCAACAAGGTCAAGTGCCAGGTCCTGCCCTTGGGTCACACCAACCCCCTGCAGCGCTACAGGCTGGGGGCAGAGTGGCTGGAGCTGCCTGGCAGAAAAGGACCTGGGGGTGTTGGTGGACAGCCGGCTGAACATGAGCCAGCAGTGTGCCCAGGTGGCCAAGAAGGCCA
>JAHREE010000567.1:2215766-2340129 GCA_033628505.1 Tringa tobata
GTTGGGACAGTGGAAGATTAAACTGTTTCTCTCTTCAGGCTCAATTGGGATTGTTGTAATTTATGTCAGTTTTGAGCTGATGCCTCACAGTTTCTGTGCTGTTCAGATTACTCCAAACATAAGGTGCTTTGGGTAAGTTGCTTCTTTCATGCTCAGTTTGGCTCCCAGCATTTCTGTCCTTGGGGTGAAGGGAGATGTAGGACCATTTTGTTGCTGAGGAGATGAGGGTTTCATTTGCTACCAGCCACATTATGGCCTCTTTTAAGCATTACCCCAGAAGAAAGAAGTGAAACATTTAATTTAGCTACTATTCTCCTCCTTTCCCTTTCTCTTCAAAATGGTTCCAAACGCTGTGCAACCAGATACTTCAGCTATATGTTAGTAGGTGTCAGTTTTTCTGTTGCTGGATTTTTATTTGTTTATCTTTATTTTGTTTGGGTGAAATGCAGCAGCCATTTAACAGAACTAAGTAGCCACCATTAAGGAAAAAGGGAAAAATAATATCAATCTGAAACTGCACGGGAAGTTCTAGATATGGATCTTGGAGTTAGATAGATTTTTCCCAGGATGCCATAATGAATGCCCTTAATGACAAGCAAGTTTTCATTGCTTAGACTCCTAACACCAGCTGTCGTGTTTGTTCATTCCAGTGTCAGAGGGTCCTGTGCCACTATGAAACTATTAGGTTTTCACCTTTTCTTTTGAGCTGTAGGTACGCAGAAGACTTTTCTATCTTGGCACAGTGATGAGTCCATGAAACCTCTTAGACTGCTTGCATTGTGTGCATGTATTTTTGATCTCCTTACTGCTGAGAATACATAATACACAATTCAATACACTCCCCAGATTTTGCTGCAGCAGTGAAAGAATACTTCTTCAGTTTCAATTATTTTTTCTAATGTAAGTGAAACCGTAACTTGCCTCAGCATGGGTATTCTGTTGAGAATATAAATTTAACTAGGAAATGTTATTGAAATTAAATTTCCACTTTTTCTTTAGAATCTTTTAGTAAAATTTGACAGATTCTTTGTAGTGTTTTTTGGTGTTCTCTATCAATAATACTTAGAAGCTTTTTTTGTTCTGAAAAAAATTTCAGCAAGTTGATCAGTTGTTGCTTTCTGCTTCATTATCCATTCAGCTCAGCTTGATTTGTGTTGGTAGCAGCAGTGGAATGTAAGGAGCAGAAAAATAAATTGCTGGTTGTGCATGTCTCCTGACCATAACTGTTTGTTAGTTAGCTATTCCATTCGTCTTATCCTTCCAGTCAGGGCAGTCTGTACAGAAATGAATTTCTTCATCAAAGTGGGAGAACATACCACTTAGAGTGCCATTTTCATCCTGGAAATGGAAAATTACTTTTCCTCTGGAAGGCACAAGCATTCAGACACATCTAATGTCTTTGCAACTCTTTAAGAAAATGAATACATCAAGTTGTCAGACCTTTAATCTCTGTCCAAGAACTCTGTGATTCTTCCAAGGCTTAACGTGTAGAACCAGAATTTTGTCCCTTTGAAATGAAAGTCCTGTGAGTAAGCTGAGATGACTGTTTCACAATTAGTTAAGCGTATCATCAACCTATGTCTGAAAAATTTGCTCTACAAATATACCATGCATTGGCTGATTGAATTCGAAGACTGAGGTAGGATTTAGGTGTTTTTCTTTCTTTTCCTGGTTAACCAAAAGATGTACGGTGGAGATCTGTGGTGCAATAAGTGCACTAAAAAGTGCAAAAAGAAGCAGAAGTGGATTGGATTTGTACAGTCATTGACTGATCAGTCACTGAAAGGCAAAGCATTTGCAGGATCTAATGTTTATCTGTGATTTCCAGGGTGTGTTTTATCTACTAAGGTTTTGAGGAATATAGAGCCACCTTGTAAAGGCCTCTGCTGAGTAAAGATTCAGTTTGCTGCCAGCAGGATGACACCAGTCTATAGTTAGCCATGTCTAGTCTGTAATCGAACTCAGTGGGGCAGATTACGTGCTGTCATAAAGGAAACATGTCTGGAGAAGATTGGCAGGGGAAAACAACATTGATACTGTGGCAGCTGGATTAGATAATCAGTACTCCAGGTGGGCAGAGAAATTTGTTTGTTTCTGAATGCTTTGCTTAATTTGTAGGCTAAGAAATAAGACACTGCCATCTTCTAGACATGGCACTGAGTCCCTTCAGATCTTAGGAAATTGTTTATTTGCATACATCTATCTGCTTGGTTATATGGGTTATTATTTGCTTAATAATGGTGATCAGCTATGCCTTTACTGGAACTAATCCCATCAGGAGTGATCTTGCAAGTATGGAAAACTATAACCTTCAGGGATTATGATTCATCCATGTTTAAAAGGAACATTTGGGCATTAAACCGAAGTTTTATTAGTGAGCATCCTGAGATACCTTCCCCTGGCTTAGTACAGGGGAATGGGAAATAAGAGTAGAAAGCAGATGATGAGCTCTTCTGTGTCTTGCTGAAGTGGCTGGGGAATCTACTGTCCTTACTGGTTTGTCGTGTCGTTAGTGCTGGGCAGCAAATGATGTTCTGGCTCTTCAGCTGTTACTGATCTCAGCCAGGTGTTCCAATCTGTGTTAATACCACTGCTCATTTGTGTTGAATAGCAGTTGCTGAGGATCTGTCTGTCTTCATTTCTGTCCCCGTTGCTGAGGGGATGGTGTGTCCTGCAAGCAGGGAAGAGGGGCAACTAGGAGTACTACATTTTAACTCTGTTATTGCTGAATTCAACAGAGCCCATTTGAGAGGGAGAGAGTAAGCTTTGTAGAAAATGAAAGCAGAAGCAATCAACACCAGTTTCTTGAAGTCAGTGTCCTGACACACTAAGTTCAGGTAAGGTAGTTGGGCGTAATTTTTTTTCCTTCAAAAGTAATTATTGACTATGTATTGAGTCATGCTACTGTTTAATTTCTATGCTCAGGCTGGTCCTGGCTCATAAAGGGAAAGCTCTGAGAGGCATCTAAAAGCACTTTGGCCTTATGGAGTAATCATCACTGGAATATAGGCTATATATTAAGTAGCAGGCTAAAGAGAACTATGGCAAATATGTGCTGTCCACATCAGTGTGGTCTTCTATTGCATGAAAAATCTGCTGGTTTAGTTGAAGCTAGCTGTAAAAATACTGTTAATAGTATTAATGTTAACCCTTCATCAATACAAATCGTGTTAAAATAACTGTAGGTGTCCATTGGGGCATCATGTTAGATTTATTTGTTACGTGTTTCTGGTCACATGGGGCTTAGTAGCTTTGTGTTTTCCCTGTGCCTTTTTTTTTTCCTTACTCCACAGAAAACAAACCCCAAATAAACCTGACAATATGCAGGTTTTGGTCCCATTTGCATCTACAGAGATCTACTGTGAAGGGAATCTTGAGTTATTTATACCTTACTTATGAGTCTCATAAATTAGAAAGTATGGATTTGTACTTCGTTGACTTGTAAATTACTCTTCCATTATCTCCGTTCTTTTCTTTTTCCTAGCAGCTCTGTGGTTTTGTGTCCCTGTGAGAGCACTGAATTAATATCTTTATCTCTTCTTTTATTTTGGAACTCGCTTGTCTTTGTCTTTTACTTATCAATAGTAGAACTTGGTGCCTTAGTATTTCCTGTCCTCTGAGGATATATCATTCTCTTATTCTCTATAGGCTGCAGTACAAATTGCTATAATACATACAGAACCTGCTAAAGTGATTAGGAAGTCTAAAGGTTTTACCAGTAATCCTCATTAGTTTCCATTTAAGGATACACATCTAGACTCCAGACTTTCTCCCTTTGGCACAGGGGCCATTTGCAGTTGAATAGGTTGTTCAGTGTTGTTTAAAATTTATAAAATCCATAATAAGCAAGTTGTAGGTTGGTATAGGTGGATTCCTGTTGTGTCTGAAAAAATATAGATGCAGTCAGGCATACTGAGAGTTACCTGCTGTCTAATCCCAGGCTAAATCCAGAATGATTTTTCAGTCATTCATCTAATACTACCGGGAAGTCCTATCAGTGAGTTGGTCCCTTAATCCTAGATAGATTAATTTAGGTATCACATGTGTTTATATATCCTGCTAATCCTCTATATGATCAATCCTACTTTAGGTTTTCAGTAAATAATTTTTCCTTTAACCCCATCAATTCATGCCTGCAATTTCTTTACTGTCTGTCATTTGACTGTCTTGTATCTGCATCAGTGAACTAAGATCTGAGTATATAACAGTGCAGGATAAAGAACTGGCAGCAGTCTGAGCATAATGTCTGGGCGGAACTTCCATCTTTTATCACTTTTGTGAAATATAGGTTTGCCAAGTTTGTCATCAAAGCAATCCCGAAGTTTAGGTTAGAAAAAAAGGGTTAGTTAAATAATAATAAAAAAGAATCAATAGTAATGAAAGATAGTCAAACTACTGTATTATAACTGTAGCCAGTATGTGAGATATCAAGCTGCATTTAAAATAACAAGATGCTCAAAAATGACAAGAAGTAAGGTTGCTAGCAAGAAGTTAGGTAAGTTTGTATATATATATGTGTGTGTGTGCAGCAAATGTGGGAAATCTAACCAAGCTCTATCATTTGCTGAAAAATATTTTGGAAATCAAACTTACAGTAGAATTATTATTTTAGCTTTAAGAAAAGTCTAGTGTGCATCAAAGCAGCTTTTCTTGTTTTACTAGACTTGTCTGAGTCTAGTTAATAACCATAATAACTAGGCAAATTATTCAGACTTTGTCAGGGTGAAGTACCTGTGGCTTACATTGTGCCTGAAATTAAATAACTGCTAGAAAAGTGAGGTTGAGTAGACAAGAAATAGGGTTACTGCTTGCAGTAGACCCAGACTTTCTTGAAGGAGTGGATTGATGGCCATGAAATGCCCTGGGAGATTTTTTTGTTGTGCACTTTGAGCAGAGGTGCTAGAAGCTGCATTCCCTCTTGTGTTTGCAGCAGTTACTCCCTTTCTGTGTTGCTGATGAGTGAAGTGGTGACAGAGTTGCTTTTCAAATCTGTAAAAATGATTAGCTTTTCTTTTTCCTTCTCTAAAATGGGTGAGATTGTTCTGTGAATAGATAGATAGCTCTTAGAAGCTATGAAGTCGGTGGAGGTAATGGACATTGTCATTTTTAGTACTTCAAAAGATGCAATTGTAACTCTGGTTTTAGGGTTTTAAGTTTGTGGTACAGACTGGACCCAGAGAGCAGGCTCAGTATTTTAAATAACTTGGCTCAAAGCTTTTTGATAAAGGTATCTGCAAATGTTTAGCTTTCCAGCAAGAATATGGGGCTTAGCCCGGGTGAATGCTGAAATAATTTAGTGTCCATAAACTTTGGATTCAGTACCAAAACACATTTGATGTTGAATCTGTGTAGTGTTTTGGTAGTGTTGCTGTTTGCATCTTCTCTGTATGTAAAGCCAAGTGCTGGTGAAAACAAACTTGTATTGTTATGGTTATGTGCAACCACTTCTTTACTTGCCCTCACCTTTTTTTTTTTTTTTTTTTTTTACTAAAACATATAGTAGTAGAAAGAAGAAAAGCATAGCAGGTACTTACTGCTCTGTCTGTTATTCCAGGGTGATAATACAATAAGGAGTTTCAGGAAAAAGATTCTAAGGAGGGATGATGTTTTTCTTTTTAAGTCATATACTGTTACTAGAAACTATGTTACTGAGATTGAGGTGCATATGAAATGAGGAAAAATATTCATATTTACTTCACATATGTATGAATAACATCTGTTCTTCCTAATGAAAACATGAAGACCAAATATCTTCAGAAAATAACATGCTAAAAAGATTTGTTCTTCTTTTCATAGAAGAAATTACTATAAATTCATAAATAGGCCCAATTAAATTAGTGTTTCACCATAACTTTCTGAACTCTAAGCAAAGCGTCTTCTAAAAAGTATAATTGTGAAGGGTTTCGAGTCTTACGTGGACTGGTTAGAAATGTCTTAAGGGTCCAGAACAGAGTTATGTTATTTTTCTGTTCTCTGCCATAAGAAACTGTAACTTTTGGTCTTTGCTGCCTATGTTCTGCACATTTTTTCATTTCACATTCTCTTTTAGTAAGTAGAACTTGTTTTTCTATTAATATCTCCTAGTGACAGAGATAGTGCTGTCTACTGTTTCTTATTCTAAGTTGCTTTTGACTTGATTTTGCATGTGGGGAGTATGGAAGCGTACAGATTTGTGGCTGCTGCTTTCACGCTTTGTCATGATTTTCTTTACTGTTGCTGAAGAAAAGTGACAAGCCACCATTTGAAACTCCGAGCTTTCTTACTATGGTAGTACAATTGCAGCTCTTTAAGTTAAGACTGTATTGTTTTGCTGTGAATATAGAAGTGTCTCATACTTTTCAGTGATTAAAGCCCATTTCCAGTCTGAATGTTTTCTGACTTCAGATTCTTGTAGGATACTTGGGTTTTTGATATCTACAGGGAATATGTTCAGTAACTTTTTAAAATAGATAATATATAGAAATAAACCTGCCCTGTATTTTCCTGTGAGATTTTTTTTTTCCTCTCCTTATTAATGGTTAGAAAATGAGTCACTAGAAGCTCCAGGTAACCGATGGCAGTGAAGGTAATAACTTAGTTTGCTTTTGGGTGTGTGTCTGTGTGAAGATGAAAGAAATGTTAAGTTGCAGTAAATCTCTTTTCCAAGCCTGCTAACCTATTTTGTTTATTGTGGTGCTCTGTCATGGGTAGAACCGAAAGCGTACAGGCTGGAGGTCACGTACGGGAGGAATGGAGAGATGGCAACCTGTACAGATGTAGATGTGCTGGAAAAAATGGTAAATCCACTTCAATATATTCAGTATAGCTGGGGAAGCTTGTGGCTCTAAAAGACAAGGCTGAAGAGAAATCTGGCTAATGCAGGGTAATCGGAGATGTATGTTTGTGACTCTGCAGACAGTAGAAATATTGAAGGTTTCTTTTTGAAGACTCCAGTGGGCTGGAGAAGCCGCATGGTGGTGTGGAGGCTCACTTCGCACTGAACAGAATTCTCTGAGGCCTTGAAAGAAAGAGATGTAGCAGGATAACAAAGTCATGGATTACTCAAGACCTGGTCCTACTGAAGGACTTTGGAAATTTTGACCACTTAAAATGCATCTATTGGAAGAGGAGTCTTTTAAAAGATGAGCTCAAACTATAATCCCTGGAGAAACAGCTTGCTGGCGTTGAGAATTTGTGCCATTTCTGAAGAATTTCAAACTGAGGAATGTGATAGATTTGCATAATGCCTATGCCTACTTTTTTCTTTCTTTAAAATTATACATGAAAAGGTGTAGGAAACCCAGGAGAGCACAGCAGATAAAGCAGTGTAACTGTACAGAAGAGTGGACAATTATTAGAATAAAAGTGCAATAAATATTTCTGAAAATAGTAGTCAGGTAATGTAACTAGTGGTTATGACTATGGCAGCTTTGAAGGCAGTTAAGATTGCAGTAACTGAAGTGAAAACAAAGCTGAAACGCTTCTGTGCAAATACCTGGAGCTTGGGGTATAGAACAGAGTAATTTGAATTGCAGAATATTAAACTGGATATCACAGCCATAAGGTTGTGCATAGCAGTCATGACAGAACATGAATATTGAAGGGCACAACCTTTTCAGGAAAGCTAGAAATAGAGGTTATTGAATAGCATTATAGTATGTGATGCTTTGCTCTAATAATTTAGAGGCAACCTAAGTGGACCAGAAGCTGCTTAGATTGATGTCAGTTTAGTGAAAGGTGGTAAGAGACTCTACTGGGAATACAATTCTGAAATTGGTGCAGTGCTGGATCTGCTAGCAGGTAACTGTAATGGTCTAAAGATTAAAATTACTTGACATATTGTGAGAGACTACCTTTGTGCATATCAACTGGACAACAAGTGTTTCTGATAATGGTAGGTAAGGCCAAATTATTGCAGTTGAGAGGTCTAACGCTTTTTTAAATTTGAAAATAAGTCATGGGGCCAAAAATAGCTGATGCTGGTTTTTAGTACTGTAGCTTTAAATCAGACTTTGTGTACCCTGATTATCTATATGTTTTTGATCCTGTATGTTTTCCTGAGAGATGGGCTCAGAACAGGATTATGAGGACTGGAAGGCATTCCCTACAGGGAAAGAATTAAAAAAAAAACAAAACCAAAACCAAATCTTGGCTTGCTTTGACACTTCCAGGAGAGGAAAGTAGAGAACGAAAACGTAAGGTAAAGGTCAGTGTTGGCATAATAATGTGGATAATTTTGACATTAAGACATTTAGTCTGGAAATTACAGAAGGTTCTTGCCATAAAACCAGTTTGGTGCTGGAACAACATTCCTTTGGGGATATCGAGACAAAGCTATCTAGCTGCTTTTAGGTTTGAGCCCAATAATATATGTTGTGAAAAGGATTAGAGCCTGATGTTGCATGTAATATTAGGTTTGATAACTCGGAGGTCTCTCTCTTGGTTTTTCCTGGGGTTGGAACTAATCCTGTGTGTCCAGCACTTGCTCTCTGGATTCCATTGACTGCAGAAAGGGTCTCATGTGGCTGGTCTTGATGCTTGTTGCTAATGGCGAGGGAGTTGCCTATGCATCTCCCTACATGGGGATTTTAAATTGATATTATACTATGTTGCTAGTGCAAAATAAAGGTTTACTCTTCCTGTTTTGGTAGAGCAGGAGAAATCAGTTGTTGTATCTGTAATTAAATGTAGCAAAGTGGTTTTCTTGGGAAACAATTAAACAGTAAATGGCTTGATGAACAAGTCATGTGGGTCTGTGCTAGTGCATCAGGAGGAGGAGAATAACCTAAGAAAAATGTTAGGTAGAAGTTAAAACTTTGGTCATATTTACATAGAATGTACAGAAAAAGTACCGACTTGGTAGCATTCTCAACGAAATGCAAAATTTCAGTCTTCTATTTATTTATGTATTTGTTTATAATAATCTGTATGCTGGGAAGGGAAGGAGACAGTTAAGTTTGAGGAACAACTAGAGAAACTTGGCACTATGTGTTTTCTCCAACTAACGTACTCCTAATTGCCTGACTGCCGTGAGGAAATTAAGGAAGAAATCACTTTGAGTCATTTATGGATATGTTTTTTGTCTCCCTTGTTAAGGTACTGATACACCATAGCGAGTGAATTGGTGTGGTGGGAGAACTGCAGCAACCTCTGCTGTGTAAAACAGCACTCTGCTGAGTGGAACACTTTTGTAAAATAGTGGTTGTGTGCGCACGTGTTTGTGTGCTTGCGATCTGCAAATTTGATGATGTTCTCAGGCAAAGCAACAGCTATTTACCAGCAGAATTAAAGTTTCTTAAAGTTCTTTGTCTAAACCGCCACAGAAGTTGCTTTTCTGCCTTGAAGCAAGGTGGGCAAGATAGTTTAGAGTAATGCCTGAAAACTCAAGAACAGGGGGTGGAAAAATCCTGTAAACTATTGATGTTCTAATTGAAATAAGTTTTAAGGCTGTTATGCATCGACTGCAGAAAGTACTCCACCAGATGCAGCAGAGCTTCTGGACCACAGAGCAGCCACCTTACCTGGCTTTATTTAAAGTTGGAAGAAGCTGTGGGTGGATCATAAAACTGAGTTTTCTGGCCTTGATCATGAAGTTCGAGTGTGCTGCCTTCTTACCTCTCTTTTAGCCTTCTAGATCTGCCTGCAAACCCTACACAGGGTTCTTTTTCTGTAATATTTGGCACATGTTCTTTCCTTTGTGTTCCTACCAACCCTAATTTCTCTTCCCAGGCCAGACCCGCTCAGTATTTCAGCTCTAAACATCGACCCTGATACTTCTGCTTGTCACTTTTAAAGTGCATTGGCATAGTTAGGTCAATCTTTCTCTGTCCCCAAACATTCCTCCTCATCGTGGTGTCCTAGTCCACCAAAGAGCTGGTGGCTCTTTCCCCAGAGTCTGTAGTCTTGAAGCAGACTTTGAGAAGTGTCTTTGAGCTGCATTTCTTAGAAAATGCTTTTGCCTTGTTTTTCTTGAGAAACATTTTTGTTTCATAAATTACCTAATATTCCTGCTTATCTAATACAAAAGAAAGCGTTTAAATTAAAAGAAATCATTTAAATCTTGAGAGCCGCATTCATTAATGTATGCAAATATAGTTAAGATCAAAATAATTGCAAGTCTGCAGTGATGGAATGAAATTGTATTGGAATGATGCAGTGAGGGGGAGAAAGATCATTATGGTATTATTCAAATTTATTTTTGTGCTAAATTAATTGCACTGTTATGTAGCCACTCTGTGTATGTTTTTTTCCATTATCTGGCTGCATGTCTCTAGGAAGCATTGATAACAACTCCAGAGCTTACTGGGATTGAGTTTAGTCAATTTTTGGGAACAAATTGATTTTTATTAATAAATATATTATTTTTTCCCCTCATTTTTACTTGGAAAACATCTTCCTCGGATTAGGCTTATTATGCGAAGCCATTGTCTGGAAGCTGTGAGACCTTACTGCTACATCACTGCCTGCTGCAACCATGTGTCAGAAGCTTAATATTACCCAGACTGTGAGAGGAGCTTACACAGAGCTCTGGCCAGGCTGTAGGTGTTCTTCTTTGGTGCTGGTGGGATGACAGGAAAGCAAAGAATGCAAGTGTGACAAAGGAACAGCCTGTTTGTAACCACCACTGCAGAGCTTTGCGAGCTGAAGCTCTGAGGAATATTTCTTTTTTTTTTTCTTTTAGCATTTTAGAGTCAGATTTTTTTTTTTGTGCTTTGGCTTTGTTGCTCCCCTTCTAAATTCTGTTTCTCTTTCAGGCTGGTTTCCCCATTTATTCTTGCCCAGACAGTCTGTTAGAAGCTGAGAATCCTTCGAAGTATGTAGGTCTGATTAAAATGTAGGTGATAATCCTTCAGTTAGACATTGAGCAGCTTTTCCAGGCCAGGAAATCAGGTACAATTTTACCAGGGATGGAAAAGGGCCTGTTACCAACTGTTCGTGTCCTGAGGCAAGCTCAGTTCCTGTGTCAAGGGGCTTGGCTTCTTCTACTGTGCACCTTTGGTTTTCATTGCAGAAACGTTCAGCCCTGAACTGCCTCTAGTGAAAATCATAGTTATGTTTCATATTTAATACAAAGCCATTCATTCAATTCAGACATACCTGTTTTGTAGTAATTGTATCATACAACTGATGTCATGGGCTTTCTACTCAAATAATTCTGTACGTAACGAGCGTGGATATTTTTTAAAACCAACTCTTCGATTCTGTATTTTGTGTATAAATGTGACAGCCCTCTGTTTCTTTAAGTCACTGCTGTGACCTTTTAATCTTTGCATGAGGCATTTAATCTGAAAAATATGTATTTTTGGAGGGTTTTATGTAGCTGGGCTATTTGTCAGTTCCAGCTTGTTAGACTAAGGTGGTTTAAAAAAATATTTGCAGAACATTCACCCATGACCTCTTATAGCTGAGCAGAATAGGGTGTCATATGTTCCAGAGTACATAACTGTATGCAGAAATCCAGTTAAATATATGACTGTATTGCCCAATTAATAACTTATAAAATAAGATTTCATTTATTTTCCAGGGTATTTTTACTTCCTCGGTGTTTCTAGGTAGTGAAAAGTTGCATATTTGCGAAAATGAGTAGTGTAATGTTAGTTATTCGGGAGCAACAATGGTTATTCAAAAACAGGAAATTGAAGTTTACTTGAATGAAGTGTTACACTTACCAAATTATGGCATTAGTAGGTTTTCACTTCCCACACGTGGTATCTGTGTCCCTTGAAGATCTTGATAACGAGGAATTCTGCAGTCACATAGGTCATTGTGGAACAAGCCGAGGAAGAGAGCTGTTGTACTTGCAAGTATGTAGGTTGAGCAGTCCTAATCTTAATTGGAATAGG
This sequence comes from Tringa tobata, assembly GCA_033628505.1. Lineage (NCBI taxonomy): Eukaryota > Metazoa > Chordata > Aves > Charadriiformes > Scolopacidae > Tringa > Tringa tobata. Next base: position 2,227,589 of record JAHREE010000567.1, read on the forward strand.
TATGTGGGGAGAGCTTGATCATCTTCTGTGTTGTCCTTTGGCCTTGGATTCAAGTTGTGGTTCTAAAGTACCACCTCTTATTTCTGATCTTTTGTCACTTTGGATGAATTTGGGGGAGATTTCATCAGCAGCTAGGTTTAAAAAAAATGTGAAGCTTGTAAGTCTTCTTGAGATGTCCTATTCATTCTTTAAAATACATAAACTATATTCCTATCTGCTAATTGAGGATATTTTGCTGATCTTAAAGGTCAATATAATAAATGACGTTATTTTCGTAGCTGCAAGATCAGCACAAAGCAGTAATACCCTTACTGATTTTCATGTTCCATGAGTTTTGTTGCATTTCTTTGCCCTGTAACTTTGTTTTGCCCCCAGATGACATAATAGCTTCTGCTGAACTGAGACTTGCATTGCATATAGAAATCGAATCATTATTATTGAGACACAGTTAAAATGATTTCTTGTGCTTCCTTAATATAACAACACGAAGTCACCATTTCCTAGATTTATTTGTTCAGCAATTATGTTCTCAACAGTGATACTAGGTTTTTAATTAGAAATGTAGCTAACCAGATATTTGTGAACTTCCAGGAGCAGTATATTTAAGAAGGGAATGTACTTCATATAAAGATTTTTTTTTTTCTGGTATTTTGGTTGACTTTTAATTAAATTTGACTTCAAATTAAGTATCTTCATCAAATACTACTTTTTTGTGCTTTTCTTCTGTCAGTTTAGAGGTAATTGAGGGAAACCAGTAATCTCTTTCTCTTGGAAAGCACAGGAGCAGGAGAGCTCATGGTCTGTCCCTTACTGTGAAATAGTAAAATCGAATCCTCTGCTGGGTCTTCACAGGCTTGTTAAGGAGTTTTTCTGTAAGAAAAAAACACTTATGTTATTTTATTGAAAACTGTGTTGGGCAAGAACAGCAAAAGCAGAATTGTTACTATCAAGAAAAGAGGGGTTCCTTGCTGTTAATACCAGAAGAAAAATGATGGTGAACTCCAGAGCTGTCTGAAACTCAGAAAAGGGATTTTGTTCCAAGTACTTTATATCTATAATCTTAAGATATTATGTTGTATTTTACTTTGTGGGTGACTTCACTCAGTTGTCTTCTAGCTAAAATCTTTTTAGAGCTCAAATGAACCCCACCCAAATCTCTCAAATTCTCTGTTGAAATCTTTTTAATATTTATAGCTTAGATAAACCCCAGACACTATAAATTTTGGAGAAGGGAAGAAGTAGAGAAACTGTCATTGCTATGTTTTCTTAGCAGTGTGGTCATCTTTTTTTTTTTTTCTGGTTTTTTTCCTTGCTGTCAATATAGATTCCAAGGCTGTCAAAGTTGTTTGGGATATAGGATATGATGCAAAGCAAGAAAGGTTAAAATATTCACAATTGTTTGGAGACTGCAAACCTTTTCAGATGAAAAAAAAAATAAATCAAAAAACCCTGTATCTTACAGAGTACAAGCTGCAGTCTTAGTACAGTAATTTGTCTGTTATGGTAAAAGTGACCAGTAAAATTGATGTCATAGCAATCCTGTGTTTTAAGTTTGCCTCTACGTATTACATCTTTATAGATATTGGAAGCGAGAGGAAATAAGTCTTCTGCAGGCAAAAGTTGTGGTTATTGCCACTCAAGTACTGTATCTTGGCGAATGGAGCATGCTGCCACTTTTGATACAGCTCAATATGATGAGACGAGCTATAGCATACTCAGGTTTGCTTTGGGGTTTTGTTTTGCTTTGTTTGAAATAGCAGGTTACAAAAGGTTTGTGTGTTTACATTCCTGGAGACTAGAGAAAGGAATTCGCTGTGTAAATAAATTTGTAAGTAAGTAGTGACTGAAATGCTAATATTTAGCTGGAGACCACCTGCTCTGAAACCACAGTGTCATAATAGTGGCTGAACTCATATTAGCAGAGTCATTTATGTGCAGCAGATGTCTTTGAAACATCAATTGATGCAGTCACCTTTCAATAAGGTTTTGGAAGACTGACTTAATCTTCTGCTATTTGTTTCCAAGCCTTGGTTTTTAAGTGGATAACTTCTGTAATCTAGCTTTCTTGCTGGCCCAAGAGAAAGTTGGGCAGGAAGCCGCCTGAGCAGACGTGGGAGGAAGAGGAATTTAAGACAGTGCTGCTTGAAAGTATAGTTGGAGACTTGAGAAAAGCTTGTGGATTAATTTGGATTTGCCAGGAGTCTTCTTGAGTAAGGATTGCGTTTAAAGTCTTTATATAAATTTTGACCAAAGGCTGCAGTTACACCATCATACAAAGTTGACACGTCTGTGGTCATCTGCAGACAGATTACTCGTGGGTGCCCGTTTTTATCCTCTGTGGTGGGCTGTCACTGACGTTTCTGCTGCCAGCTAGGCAGTCTGATCAGGGAACAGCTTGATTAGGTTGGCTTTCATCAAGATAAGTTCCTTATGCTGACTGTGGCTACCCCAGTGTTAGTGCTGCCACGGGGAAGCAGGGCTCCCCTTCCCCAGGAGCCTGCACCCCTGCCAGGTCGGTGGCTGCTGAAGCACAGCCTGAGGGAAGGTGCAGTTAGAACACTTCGAGTGGCTGGTGACAGCAGGAGTCTCATTCTTGTTCAATCCTCTGCCTTGCGTGGTACGGATCGTTAGGCTGTGAACCACGTGGGGCAACTGATAAATGAGTCCTTTTTCACACAGCTGTTTTTCAGCTGGATCAGTACTGGTAGCTACAAGTACATCCTTTAGCGGGTGTGCCAGGTTGTACCTGTTGGCATTAAGTGTTTATTTGTATTATCCTTTTTAGAGGAAGCAAAATGCAAGAATCTTTTTTTTTTTTTCTTTCTTTTTCTGAAAGGTCACATCTGAACTCTGGGAAGCTGCATGAATCATTTAGGAATTTGCTTGACTGAGGAGTCTGTCAGCTGAAGGGAAGACAAAGCTGTTCTGGGTTGCTGCTTTTTTTTTTTTCCAGCTGAAGGAAATACCTTAAATCTCAGCCAGCATTTTATTTTTCATTATCTGTCTCCAAATAGAATAGCTCACCTGTCGCAGCTTTTTTCAATAGATATTTCGTTTGTAAAGTCTTGTGAATTTTAAGACTTTAAAGGGGACTTACAGATAGTGGTGATAGTTATACAAAGGTGGTGGTTGGTTTATGTGGTGCTCTATTATGCCATTGCAAGGTCATACCTCCCTCGGAAGAAGGCTGGCTCTGGTTAGGAAGAGTTTCGTTGGCTGCAGCTCCTCTGATATTTTTTTATTTTTTGGGGGGCACTGTGAGGTAAGGGTAACAGATCTGAGAAATTAGGGAGGATAAAGGCATAAAAGTTATGATATGGTATGTGTGTGTTTCAGCGTAAAATACAATTGAAATGACAACTGGTACTATTGGGAAAAACAGATAACTATTTAATATTTTCATTACCCTCCCTCTATAAACTCAAAAAAAAAATCAAAATTGTTTTTCTAGGTTAGTGTTTTATGCAAACTGGGAAGGCTGAGTACTGGGTAACTCTAGTACAGGGTGTTTTAGGACGTGACATGACTGACTAACTTGCTAAATATGTTTGGCCTGTCATTTTTTATTCTAATTTTTTTTTTTTGGAAGGCCATAATGGCTGATAAATGGTGGAAAGCAACATTTGAACTGGTTTAAGATGTTATCCATTCAGATGGACTACAATAGTACTGGCAGCCTACCAAAATCTATGTGAAAATTAAAAACAATATATGATCAGCTTAGCTTTGATCTTGCTAGTAGGAAATAAGATAGCCAGGAGACAGAAGTGAAGAGATTAAAAAGTTGGGAATAAACCGAAATTTTTCCATGGGTACAGTCAGCTAGCTTGACTGCATGCAGCTGGCTGAAATGCATCTTTAACTTCATATAGAAAGAAATAACTTTGTATTGCCAATAGATACTGTCTATAAATACTAGATTTAGTGATACTTGGTATATAGATCTTGCCTATCTTACCTCAGTGGGGGAAAAAAAAATACTGAAAGGAAGATTGTGTTGTAAGACAAATGTTTCTGTATTGTTTTATCCCTTTGTATTAAGGTTGCCATCTGCAGATGCTCTGAAACCTTCTCTGGAATACAGTCTCTGAATTTATGTAAGCCAGGACAGTTTTCTTCCTTAATTAGCTGATCACCTGTTAATGATTTTCAAGGTAAAATTTAAATACAGTTTTGATTTTCCAAACTTTTCATTTAGACATATCAATATAGCTGCATATTTGAAACCCCTGTCACTTATTAATTCTTTCTGCTGACTCTGCATTGTACTCTTATTTCCTCAGTTCAAGATAGAAAACCTAGTGTTTTGTTTGTACAGGGATCAGTGACAGAATGGAGAATTCTAATGGGACACACACACATAAACTGCCTTACACATATTTTATGGCCTAATAATTATTTTATGGATTAAATAAAGAGAAAGTATGTGGAATTAGCAATAATTCTTTGCTTAAAAAGGATATAATTCTTGAAGACAAAGTTGTGGACTAATTTTGGAGCTTTCCTTTTGAAGGCTGTTTCCTGCTCTGTGTGTGTTCCAAAGATTAAAGAAGTTCTTAATACAAAATGCTGTGAACTAAAAATATTGTACCTTTTCAAGAGAAGAGAATGGAAATTTAGAATGTATTTGGCAGGGCCTCTGAGGACTTGCAGACATGAGTTCCAGTGTGTTTCTTTTTGAAATTGCTAAACTAGTGAAATTGGACAGCCAATTTTATTGACTTTGGTTTAGAGGTTTAGGAGATGGCATCATTAGAAAACTTGTGTTTTAACACTTTACCAAAATGGCTAGAATTAAATGTAATACTAATGAAAGCTGCAAGGCATTATGCGTTACTTTCTTTCATGTTGAACTGCACTTAAGATTTGTAAGAGAACTTGGAACCTAAAAGATGGGACAGAAAGTGATGGTCCACTGTATGTGGCCATGAAGGTGGTTACTCTTTTGTATTGGCACTGGTGATCTCCTGCACTTACTGCTTTGAACAGCTACTGCTTGGTGGTTATCTGAAGCTATTAAAATACCTCTTACTAGATGTCCTGCAGGGTGCAAGAGTTGGAGATCAGTTGCAAATTGTTTAAATGTGTAGCTTTTTTCGTGCAGGTTTTATGTGCTGAAGTTGATTTTGTGCAGGTCTTACATGATAAAACTTCTTGTAATTTAAGGAACGCTGCAAATTTTGACTGACTTCTAACATTTATCTATGGGAGTAAGAGGTGGGTTTACATCTCTTCAAATGATCAAAAATGTACATTTCTCTCGTTGTGATAATCAAAAATATGCAACTATATGGCTGTTACAATATTTCTCGCCTCTTTTACTGTGTCACGTGAATCAAATAGTTCTGATCGTGTCCATAGGAAGTGATCATGAAAACTATAATTGCAAATGCAAGGGGACAGGGGACATTCAACAGACAATAAATCTTGTCGTCCGTGAGATGTCAAAACTGTCATCTGTTCTAAAATTATTGCTTCCAAGGACATAGACTCCTCCACCTCTTTCTCTCCTGGCCCTTAGTAAAGTAATTGACTGGTCTGGTTTCCTTATAAATTATGGTTGTGGTGAAGGTGTGGGGAAAAATGTTGAGAGGGACTTCAGATTCAGTATGCCTCTTCCTAACCACAGGTATTAAATAATGCCTGTCTTTTGAACCACCAGGATTAAATAACTAGAGATAATATCTTTCCTATCGGAATTCGTGCTAGGAAAGAGATCAGCTGGGAGAAACATTTAAAGGCACTGTATGACTAAGTAGTTTCCCTGACTGGCAGCTTTATTCTGAAATGGAGCCAGAAGGGAAGTGGATTATTGAGCTAAAAAGTCTTTCTGCTCCTTCAAGGAGACTCGGGGCTGCAGCTGAAGATAGACACTTCTATCAGTTTGTTTTTTTCTTTACCTTTTATTTTATTGTTGCGTCAACACTGGCTGTGATCACCTTTGGATGGTCATTGAGCTTCTAAGTTAAATCCAAGTCTGAATCTCATGATCTCGTATGCGTTTTAGGTCTGAAAAATATTCAGACGTTGTCAGATTAGTTTAGCTTCTCTGGCAAACTTCCAGGGAGCAGGCACCTTGATTATTATCGCTGTGGAGCTCTGCTGGCCCAGCTGCCTTGCATTTCAAGACGGGTACTGGCTTATGTGCAGTGAAGCATGCTGTCTCAAGGGTTTTAACTGCTGTGTACCATTCCTACTGTCCCACATGATTTACATGTTATGGCTCATATGCAGAGCAAGTGATGCACAGATGTGATAAAAGGAGTTTCTAGACCGTTACTGCTTTACTGATAGATGAGTGCAAGAGATATACCATCTCCCTTGGGGACAAAAATGACAAAATCAATGTGCACATCTCCTCCTGGAATTTCTTTATTCCTTTTAATAGCCTTTCCAGAAGTCCAAAATGTTTTGGGTTTGTTTTTTTTTTTTTTTTTTTACCTGGCTCTTTGTTTTCCTTTACTGGAAAGCAAAAGCTTTATTTAAATGCTTGTCTTTAAATTGTCTTATCCCCTGGTCTTTGGTGTTTTGCAGTTCTATGTGGTGTACAGATATCCATGCATTACAGTAATTACTGCATTTAAGCGTAATTAGAGTTTAGCCAGTAAGCTTCATTGCTTTGATAGCATAGGTTTTTATTCTGTTATTGATGGTTTTCAGCGACTCTTCCATCTGGGAACAGACTGATAGGATCTGACTTCTTCTATGCTACTCAAAAATATTGAAACAATCTGAAGTAACTGTATGTAGCTGAAGATGCTGTTTAGGGTAGATTTATAAGGGGTTTATAGAATGGACTGGAACTGATTAGTTCACAAACCAATAACTAAGTAGGCTGCAGTTGAATTTCTAGGACTGTGTTCTCTAAAGCAAGAAGGCTATCACTGGGCTGTGTGAAAGGTGGGCAGGATATCTGCCTGAGAGGGGACCAGCTGATAACAAACCAGTGCACAGCTGGAGATCACAAAAATTATTTACCTTGCCAAGCTTATGGTGGTTGTGTTTTTGTTGTGGGTTTATTTTTTTTCTTTATACAACAAATAGGTCTGTTGTAAGCACTGTGTCCTCTGTTGTTTAAAAATACAGTCTGTTGCTGTAAAACAAACCCAACAATTAATTCCACTCAGCATACAGAGGCTTGTAGGGATACACACATTGCCAGTCCCAGTGTCCCCGTGTGCCCTAGTAAGCATTTTGCAAGGGTGGCCGTGGCTGGGTTTTCTGTATCATGCCAGCGTCTTCCCCTGCCCTCCTCCCCTCCATGATGGAAAGCTGAATATGCTTGTTGTATTAGATTACAGTGCATGATAAATATCCTTTTTGTAAGTGCCGTATGATTCATCTTTCCACCGCTGTAGCCTATCAATTTAGGCAGCCAGCTGTACCTGTGTGGAGCCTCCACTGGAGTCAGTAGCTCATTTTGGGCACAGTAGCGTCCTTCTATCTTGTGAATTGCAGGTCAGGTTCTGTGGTGACTGTAAAGTTACAAGGTTATAATTTCAGCAAGATTATGAAATGGAGTCAAAGGCATGAAGGTGGGCTTAAAAAAAGAAATATGTCTGCTGATGCCATAGGGAAAACAAGAAAGAGAGTGTATGTGTGGGAATGAACAGAAAAGTTGAATCTGCAACCTTCTGCTGCTTAGATCAGTGTTGGAACTGCCTGCACGTGTTCTTTTTCTTGCTTGCAAGAGTATTTGATAACAAAAGGGAAACTTAAAAGAGCTTTTAGATTTATTGCAGTTCTCCACAAAATTCTAGAACCTTCCTAGGAGGAAAAAATTACTTGGAGATTTGTCTTCTGAACTTCATATTTATGACTCAGCCATATTTCGTATGTACAAAGTAATAGTTAGGTCTATTGGTCTGCTTTCACTGTTGCAGTGCTGTTGGAATTGGCTGTGGTTTGGTGACTGGAAATTAAAGGACACATCAGCAGTCGTTGATTTGAGGGATAAACTTGAACAAAGAAAGTGAACATAAAGGGAAAAGCAGGAATGAAATGGCCCACAGCAAGATAACGTGCAGAAGGTGTAACTTGTCCTTCAGCTCAAGAGTTGAAAGGAGCTTGATCAGGAGTTGTTGACAGTTGTAGTTCTGCATGAGATAAAGATGTGAGCACTGTCCTTCAAAGAACAAAGGCTTCCAATTTAGAGACACAAACTGGCTTCTGAATCCCACGTGCTGAGAATTGGGTGCTGGTTTTTTTTGGTTTTGTTCTGTTCTTTTTTTATTTTTTTTTTTATTTAGGATACAGGAGTATTAAAAGCTATCCGACAAACTTCTGGTACTTGATTGTATAAGGGTGATGGCAATAATTTTCTTTTGAGAAAGGCCTTTACAAAAGGCTTGGATATTAAGACCATAGAATATTTTGGGAAGATCTACTTAGAACTACTTTTCTGGCCTTATTTTTTCATCCTTGCAGCAGTGTGAAATGGTGCTGTGTTAACTGCAATTTGGACAAAAATATTTGTTTCCGACTTCCACTGGTGAAAACTACAGCTACTGAAACCTAATATTTAAATAATTTCAGATAAACAGAGGAGGGGCTAATAAATGGAAAGTAGTTCTAATAAATGGAAACTGGTTTTGTATTTTTGGTTTGGGTTGTGGGTGGTTAGTTTTGTTTTTTTTTTTTGAGACAGCTTGTTTTTTGAAAACACAGAAGAAAATTTTCCAAAAGAACAAAAGGTGTTAGAATATGCCATGAACGACAGGGAAGCATTCGGTGTCCTAATCAGTGTCAGTGTAGCAAAACATGAATACTTGAGGATGTGGTGAACTTTCATAGTTAACACTTTGTGCTTTATTAGAGTTACTGTTCCTGTGAAGGAGATGGAAGTACAAAACAATCTTCCCCCCTCTCCCTGAATGCATATTTGAGCTTTCTAGTTATTTGTATGTCTATAGCCAAAATATATTTTTAGCACTATTGATAAACTGTGGAAATACTGCATAAAATTGTAGTTTCTGCATGAGTTTATAGAGACGCTGGGAAGCAAAACTACATCTTTCTTTCTGAAGAAGTGTGTGGGGAGGTTATCACCTATGTAACTCTGTTTTGTTTCCCCCTATTACACTGCTCCCATACGATGGAAGAAAGTACAGCATTTGGAGGGCACAACAGAGTGGAAATCACAAACAGCAGTGTCCACTTTTGGGCCCCTCCATACAGGAAAGACATTGAGGTGCTGGAGCTCGTCCAAAGAATGGCGATGAAGCTACTTGAAGGGTCCAGAGAAAAAGTCCTATGAGGAGCAGCTAAAGGAACCAGGATTGTTTAGCCTAAAGAAAAGGAGGCTGATGGGACACCTTATTGTTCTCTACAACTATCTGACAGGAGGCTGTGGTGAGGTGGAGGTCTGTCTCTTCTCCCAAGTAATAGGTGACAGGACATGAGGAAATGGCCCCAAGTTATGCCAGGGGAGGGTTAATCCAACATGGGAACAGGCTGCCCAGGGAAGTGGTGGAATTGCCATTCCTGGAGGTATTTAAAAGACAGGCAGATGTGGGGCTTAGCAGCATGTTGTAGTGGTGGTGTTGTCAGTGTTAGATTGATAGTTGAACTCGATGATCTGACAGGTACCTTTCAGTCTAGACAATTCTATGATTGTGTCTTGTTTTCTTTTTGTTTTGTTTTTAATATTTCAGTTGACCTCCATATCTGCTGCCTAGATTTTGCTCGGCTTCAACAAACTAACTAGCGTCATCATTGTCCTTCTACATCTCTTACTCATCTTCATCCTCTTCCCTGGCAACCCCATGAGATTCAATGCCAAAGATCTGGCTGCTTTGGCCAGGCGACCATCGGGTTGTTTTGACAAGGAAGGAAAACTGAAGATTTGCAGAGTGGTTGGGGATGAAAAATTAATAGGTAAAAATGACTTGCACTGAAAACTACCCATGATTGATGCGCGTGTTTTCTACAGTTGCCAGCTTACAGTTTCACTAATCACATACACCTCAGAGTTTTCGGGTTTCATCATTACTGATGCTTGAGTGGTGCTAAGTGCCTTTCTAAATAAAGAAGTTTAAAGCCAGCTCTTTAGTTTGCTTGAGTTTTCAACTTTCTTTTTTCAAGTACCTGAGAAACGCTACTCAGTCCTCGACATTATTATTATTAAAATTTTTTTCCTATATGGAGAGCTTGTGGGTTTTTTTGCTAGTAGTGACTGCTAGTCACCAATTGCCATGTTTAAAGTTTAGATATCCAGTCCCTCAGGACCAGCCCCAGCCACCCTCAAAACTGTGTTCTTTTATCACTATAGATTTTCCATGGCTCACTTCCCTTTTCCTTTGCAGGTTTCTTCAGGCTTTTATGATCGTATTTTAAATGTCTTTCAATTTCCAGTAAGCTTGAATAAATATCTGTTCCCTCGGTAGCTGTTAGGAAATAGCTCCTGTTTAGCTGTAAAATCAGTCCTAATACAATAATTTCAGCAATGGAAAGTGTTTTATTTTCACTTGTCCCAGTTGCTCTTCCCTGTGATTATATTTACTTTTATTAAGAAAAACCCACTCAAAATCAGCACAGGCTCAATTATGATAAGGGGCTGAGACAATTTTTGCCACATTTTCAGAATATTTTATACGTTTTCTAATGACAAATGGCTAGAGTTTCTTGTAGAGGGTGCCCCCAACTTCCTGGACAGAGTAGCAGTGAGCATCCACTTCTGGCTGCTTTTGGGTTCCTCAACAGGATTCTTACCCTGTGTTCTTATCAAAGGCAATGTATCAAGCCCTGTCCAGTGAATATATGATGTTTATGAGAATGTTTTGAATTTTTCTTCTGTTACAAACATGTTGAGTGCTACTATTGCTGTTAAAAACCTTATGTTGACCAGAAACAGACCAGACATTCATCTAGCCCGGTATTGTGGGCTGTCTGTGCCATGGTTAGTGGTGGTAGATTCAAGGAAAGTGTTTAAGGAGCTATTTATGTGTAGGATGTTCCTGTTGCCCAGTAACTCCTGGCTCCCAGCAATCAGATTATGACCGCTTGAGAGAAGGGTCATTTCTCTTGAGGCATTTTGGTCAGTGTATATGCTACCCACTGACTTGTCATCGTTAGTCAGACTAATCTTTGGACTTGCTTATTTTTCACACTTATGTGGTAGTGACTTTCCCAATTCTATATAAAAATGTATTTTATTAGAAAACTCTGCAATGTGAATGTGATGGCATTCCTTCCTTCTGATGCCTGTAGTGTTCTGGAGGAGGGAGTTTAGTCTTAGCAGAGTCCTGTACTTGTACTGTAAAACAATATACTCAGATTTGATGATTGTGTTCAGATTTTCAGTTGGTGGATGTGCATCAATTTATATTACATTATTTTCTATATTTTTCTTTCACTTTAGTAGATCTGGAAACAACCAGGCTCTTCAATTCCTTTTATAAAAGAACCCCCAGGTTGTAACAGAAAATAGTTATTGTAAGTCCAATGCCTGTAAATGTAAACCTTCTACTTTCTTGTGGGGGAAAAGCTATTCTGATTTCCAAATGTTTCAAACACCTTATTCAAAATTATCAAGAGGAAAAGTGAGTTTTATTTATTTACTGTTACAAGACATCCCCCTGGTCAATACTACGTCTCTAGTGGTGGCCAGCTTTGAGGGAAGTACAGGGGTTCCACAGAGACAACAGTGGAATAACATGACCTTAGGGTACAGCTGTTCTCCCAGCTCCCTAGCAATTTGAGGCTGGCTGCTGTCTGGAGACGTGGGGTTTCGTGTCCCTTCTCAAAAAATAAAAAAAATACAACGTAAAAATGTTCCTTCCTCTCTTAAGAAGTGGTGTAGGGTTTGTCTAGAGAGACCGCTTTGGTCTGTGAGATCTGTATCTGTATATCTCTCTCAAATAGGTATCTATCTGTACCTACAGAGACATACATATATATATACAAGTGCTTTTCTTAAAAAGAAAAACGATGCAATTTAAAAAATGGCTAGTTTAGGAAGAATAGCTTTTAAAAAGTTTTTTTGACCCAATCACCAACCCTGAAGTCTGAAACGTTCCCGGTTCATAAAAGTTTGTTTACATGTCTTGCATGTGTGTATAAACACAAGTATGTTGTTATTCCTATTGATTAAGCACTTTTTAAAAGAATAGTAAAGTAGTAATAGCAAAATGACAGTAAATATTTAGGTGTCATTTGCTCATTTTTAATTTTCTGAAAGTTGTAAATTCAGATTAGCATGTTCTAATCTAAGTGGAATAGTAAATGTTTCTGTGTTTTAACAAGCATTATATTTCATCTCTTGAAACGATGGAAGCAAAAGTCGTTCCATCCTAAAGTGTCTGTTTCTGCCTCCCATGTGAGGAAAAGGGAGAAAAGCAGAGAAAACACCGTTGAGTGTATGCTGCAGTCACCAATTCTCTCAGCTGCAGGGTAGAAGAAACCTTCTGGGAAGTTATTTGGCATTTAACAGCATGTTGTACATAGGCAGCTGCTGAGTGAAGCTGGCTTTTTTTTGGTTGTTAATGATTTTCTTTTCTGACCTTTATAACTAATGCATCTTCTTTAAGAAGCATTTAATGTGTGAAGACAAAAGGTTGTTTTTATTAATCTCTTACTTCTTTGCATACAGAACCAAGGGAAAGATGGTGCCGACTGAAAGGAAATCTGCTTTTTCTAATGAAAAATAAGGTAACTCATTTTCCTACTGATTTTCTTGATGTGTTAGTCTAATCTGTAAGAACTTGAGTAATCCTTTTTCATGATAGCTATTGGCATTGTGCTTTTAAGGACCAAAAAAAAAACAAACCAATCACTATTAATAGAATAGTTGAGCTGAAAAAACCCCATTGTTTGCCTTCTATAACACTAGGTATTCTTCATGATATCAACATTCTTTTGCTGAATCATAAGCAGTCTATGGCCAGGTTCTGCTCGTAACATACACGGGTCTAAATCCAGAATTATTCCACCAAATCCACTGGAATAATGAAAGCAAAATCTCACAGCAAAATGAGGTATTGTGGTAACATTCAAGATGCAATTTTGGACCCCTATACAATTTTTTTTAGTGTGGTTTTGTAACTATATTTGTTATGAAGAGTGGTGTTATTTTCTCTTCCTTTGTTGTAAAGAGGGACTAAATGCCTAAAATGAAGGGCCTATTAATACAGGGTCTGACCCTGACATGCAATGGAAGTCTTGCAGGAACTGCTGACTGCTCTCTTTTGCCTTTGGCCTTATTAGGGGTTGAGGTCACTCATCCTCTGGAAGGAACAAGCACTAAGTGTGAAATTGCTTCTTTTGTTACCCTTTCTGTCTGATATTATGAATGCTGCTTCTGTAGTTGCCTGAAAATAGCACTGGATTGTAAAGAATTAGGGAGTAGTACGGAGCTTGAGACACCTACCTGTTATAACAGTAAGTATTTTATCATTGGCTCCTAGGATATTTTTATATTTTATGAACCAACAGTTGGATGGAAATGATAGTGCTGCTTGACAGATTGTATATTCTATTTGAAAGATTTTTTCAACATGATATAGTGGCTGATTTTAATATAGTGATGAATGTGTACATATGGTATACTTTTAAAGCTGTGTTTGCTTTCAAAGCACTGTTCGGGAGCATGTGATAGATTTCTGCATGTATGCAAACAAAAGGAGACAGTGTGATGTAAAGGCTTCTCTGTCTTGAGTTTCTTATGGCTGCATTCTTCTGGGTGGTAAAAGGAATGAGAAGTTTTATGTAGGTGAAAGCAAACTCGTGGCCACCCCTCTGTCACACTCGCATACGTTATCATTGTAATGTACGTCTTGCAGAAACTATTTTTAGTAAAGGGCTTTCAGTTTGAAACTACTCTTTTCTACTCCATGTTCTTCCAAGCACCCTGTTTTCATGGGAGCCTCTAGCATTTTGTAAAACAGTTTCAGGAAATACTTTGGTTAACTTTGCCGCTGTGGAGAGAGGAGCAAGAGAGTTTTGCTGAAATTAAATGTAGCTATCAGTTTGGCTCTGGAAAATTAGAAAATTAATGTTGCTATACTAGAGAGTTCAGTGTGGATTGGTACTCAGATTCATATGGTGTATAGTGGTTTTTTGTGTTTGTTCGTGGGGGTTTCTTGTTGTTTTTTTTGGTTGGTTGGTTGGTTTTTTGGGTTTTTTTTAATGTGTAGATGAGGTTCAGATGGATGGAATGAGGCAATCTCAGTTGGACCAGCAAATCAACCCACCTGCTAGGTCCACTCAGGCCGTTCAAATACGAAGCTGTATTTTCAGAAACTTGGAGGATGAGACACAAATTAATGGGTTGTTACTGGAATGATTTAGACTTGCACTAAATAAATGGGAATTCCTCTTGAAATGCTGTGATTTGACTGAACCAGTTATATAGGTGGGTAATTTTTATCTCTATGTATAGGTCTGTGCTAGAAAACTGCATCTTATTCTGGTTTCCTTGTTTAAAGAAGTTTTCAAGATTTGCAGAAGTTATGGAAGGAACCAGAAGATGAGACAAATTTTACGTTACGAAAAGGACAGGTGTCTTGGTTAATGTCAAAGTGCTTTCAAAAGCTGATTTATTGGGTACTTCTTTAATTAGGGAGGTCACAATTAGAGAAAAACTTGGAAATTGAAGTAAGACAAATTCACATGATCACAGGATGATTGGCCACGGAAACCCAAGTGTGGTGGGATATGGGGGGTGCTGTTTTAAAACGTCCCAAATCACGAGGCTCAGTGCAGAGACCACTGAGTGATTAAAGCGCAGTGTCTTACAATAGATCAAACCAAATGATGTAGCATTTCCTAGTCAGCTTATATCCTAGGAATTTGTGAAATGGGCGTTTTCAGAGGCTTCATCTGTTGGGTACTGTGAAGGGTAGCTTCTTTGACAAAGACAGATCTCTCTTGAACCTCAAATCCCTGTTTCAAAGGTTACAATTTATAGGCAAAATAAAGCAATTTGTGTGCTGTGAGGACAGAACCCTCTGTCCTCTATTTCTCTCTCTTTCTCTTTTTTTTTTTCCCCCTTCCTTATCTCTTTCTAGAAATGAACAGGCAGAAGCAGATCCTTGACATCAGAAATCATGGTTTGAATTTTGGAAGTGAAGTTTCCCAGTACAATAACCAAAAATAGTCTTACCGTAAAAGTTATTAAGCATCTTAATAAGCATAGTTGCCAATTTTCTGCTTTTTAATAACCTACTGGAACCTTTGGTAATTCAAATAATGTAATGTATGAAGGATGTGCCCAGAACAGAGCTGATGAAGCCATGTTCCTATTTTTGTTGCTAGAAGCTGACTTGGCTCATGGCTTGACATAGAAGAAAAGTAACTCTGATGTTTTAGAAGCTCATCTGACTGCTGAACAGTTAACTCCAGAAATCAGTGTCACGAAATGAAGACTGATTTGCTGCTATTCATTAATTGCTGTCAGAGGCACGTGCATGGCTGCATATACAAATGCTTAAAGTTTAATGACAGACTCTCATTCTAGTTCAGATGTGCATAAATTATGCTACTTGCATAAGAAGAATCTTCTCTAAGAAGTTGCAGAGGATGCTCCCTGACTTATCTGTGCTGTAAATCTTAAGTAGTGTGGCAGTACATTTTCAGTGTAGGGAAAAAATGTGGCTTATTCTTGCACTTTATCATATTTGGATGCAGCAGAATAACCTATTAGGCATCTTAAGGACATTTATTTTCCTTGGTCTAGCAGTGGAATTGGTTATTTCAGACTTTGAATGGACTAAGTAGACCTACTTGTTGGCCTGAGGCACAACCCATCATCTGCTAGTATTAATGAAACTTTTTTCCTTTGTATATAAAAGTGTGGAGGGTGTGTGCTTTTGGATGGTGTGGGTAGTTGTGTGGGTTTTGGTTATGGGTTTTTTTGAGGGGGTGTGGGGGGTGTATTCTTTTCTTTTTTCCAGATTAGGTCCTTACTACATTGTATTGGTTTTAAGTGGCAAATTTATGGTAGCGAGGAGTCTGCAGGAGTGGCCTCTATGAGGAAAAGGTCAGGGGCTCTGCAACAGACCCACCACAGGACACGGCTGTGTCCATCAGCAAAGCAAGTGGTCCCTCTGGGAAAATGTATTTAAGAAAAGGTAAAATGCTGCACAGCAGCGAGGAAATGTGAGAAGCAGCCCTGCAAACGTCAAGGTCAGAGAACACGGAGAAGAAGGGTCTACTCATCTGCTCCAGGTGCAGGAGCAAATATTCCCCTGCAGCCTGTGGAGATGCCTATGCTGGAACGTGTGGATATGCCCAGAATCAGGATAAGAGGAAATGGCCTCAAGTTGCACCAGGGGAGGTTCAGATTGGATATTAGGAAAATTTTCTACCCTGAACGGGTTATTAAGCACTGGAATGGGCTGCCCAGGGAAGGGGTTGAGGCACCATCCCTGAAGGTATTTAAAAGATGGGTTGACATTGTGCTTAGAGACATAGGATAGTAATGTGGGGGTTTTTTGTATGGTTTTCTTTTGTGGTTTTTTTTTTTTAATCAGAGTTAGCTTGACTAGATGATCTTAAAGGTCCCTTCCAACCGAGACGATTTTATGATTCTAATTATCTGAAACCCATGGCCAGCCCACAGCAGGACCCACACTGGAGCGGGTCTTAAGTGTCTGCAGCCGATGGGAGCGACCCCAAGCTGGACCAGGGGAAAAGCACGAGGAGGAAGGAGTGGCAGAGTGCAAGTGTTACGGACTGACCAAAACCCCTTTCCTCATCCTCCCCTGTGCCCCTTGGGAGGTAGGGAGGGGGAGATAGAGGGATTGAGAATGAAGGAGTGAAGTTGAGCCTTGGGGAGAAAAAAGCTGGGGGAGGAAGCTGCTTTAGTTCTTGTCTTTTTTTTCTCACCATCCAGGTCTATTTTAATTGGCAATAAACTAAATAAATTTTCCCTGTGTCGAGCCTGTGATGGTAAGTGGTAAGTGATCTCTCTGTTTTCATCTCAATCCACAAGGTTTTAAGTTTTATTGTGTCCACCAGTCCTGTTAAGAAAGGGGAGTGAGAGAGCAGCTGGGTTGGCAGCTGGCAGCCTAGCAAGGTCAACTAGCCACAGATACAGTTCCCTGTGGGAAACCTGTGCTGTTAATTCCCTCCTGCCCAAAGTCCCAAAACCTGGAGTTTGCATGTGTAGGCTTTCTCTCTACTTCTCAGGAAGTGGCAAGACGTGTGCATTTGCATCCTATGAAACACAGTCAGTATACGGTTCTTTTGAAGGCAGTGGTTTTGAAACTGTGCTCTCTCCCTAAAGCCATGGTTTGGGATTGTTCCTGGATTGGGGAAGTGAGTGCACGACAGGGCTTGCAGAGGGAAGTTTGACATCGTGCTAATCTTGGAGCAGTTCTCATGGATCCCAGTCCAAAATATTTAAAAATCGTATTATTAGATAGTGTTTTCAAAACAGTTAAGATGTGGAGCTAGGAAGTGATATGTGCCTTACTTAGATTCTACCCAATTCCAGCCTGGGAGGTACTTTTTTCCAGAACTCAGGTGAGTGGGAAACAAGGAGGAGAACTGCTGGGTGACAGTTGCTAATGCATATAGTAAGTACTATATACTTATGTGCCATTTTTCATTGGCATAGCAGAGAACTTTTGATTAGAAGTTTCAGGTTTCTTTGGGGATTGCAGTTTGTAGACTGGTTTTGGTTTTAATTACAGATCAGAATCTATAGTAATGGTTTTCTCTTGTATTTTTTGTAAAATACGGTGCATATTTTTATACCAAATGTCATGCTGTGTCATTTTCTTGTTGTTTTCTATTCATAGATCCTTGAGAACAATTTTCTGGTGGGTTTTTTTTTGTCGAGTTTTTTTTTTTTCCCCTAAGAAAGAAGTTAAACATATTACTTTAACCTGTCTCAATCTCTTTTAATTCTTATGTCACTTCAGGACTGGATTCTCCCCCGCTGACCTGTGGTAAAAAACCTAAACTGTTGCTTACTATATATGTGTGAGTTTGGAGTGATCGCTCCTGAAGCAAAGAAAGAACCTGCCTAATGCATCTATGGTTCATTTTCCCATATACTAATATTCCCAAACAGTAATGCTGATACTTAGCCAGTTTCGTAAATTACTCTGCAATCTACACATAAAA
Source organism: Tringa tobata (assembly GCA_033628505.1). NCBI lineage: Eukaryota > Metazoa > Chordata > Aves > Charadriiformes > Scolopacidae > Tringa > Tringa tobata. The sequence continues at coordinate 2,245,658 of JAHREE010000567.1, forward strand.
ACTAAAAGTTAAAAGACTAAAAAGTACAATTATGTTTTTGCATGTCAGTAATGGCTCCAGGGGGCCTATTATGTTCTATTGAGTAAACATTTTGACATTCCTACTTATTTTAGAATATGTATTTAGGAATTTATTTAAAAATGGATTTTTGATCAATAGCCTGTAGAGGATTCTCCAGGATGCTCATTAGGGTCTATTGTGTAAATCTCTTAGTTTGTGGTTTAATGATCCTGTGGAGGTAACTATTCCAATCTATTAGGTCAGTTTGTCCATGTGCTGGCTCAATAAACTCACGCTGCTTTTGTGTGTGAAATGTTGCCATTTAAGACTTTTATGTTGAATTGATTTTTAAAAATTACCATGTAGAAGGAAAGAAGTTTAGTTATACAGATGACTGTATCTAAAATAAAAGCTGTTATGAGTGCTGAAAGTACCTTAAATGAGCTGTCATATTTCACACACAGAACTATAAACCTGTCTTTTTTTTTTCTCTAATCTAAACAATGTTTTTATAGCAAACTTGCATGGCATGTTTGTACTGTAGTTAATCTATAGACTTGTTTCTTAACCCCCTAAAAACAAGGGATTTATGTTAAAGAAACGACAGACATAACTACACAGGTGTAAATTGGAGTGCTATAATACACCTAATGCCAGAGAGAATTAAGTAAAAGGTGGGGAATATTTTCAGACTTCTCTTGTAATGAATTACCTTTCCTTAAACCAAACACATTGTTGGGTTTAAGATTTTATAGGCAAGATTAATGAGCAAATCTAAATGGTTTTGCTGTCAATAATCACAAGCTTTCTTGCAATGTTTGTGAAAGCTGAACATAAATTATGTTGTTACAGCATTTATTGCAAGTGTAATGTATTATTAACAGTTGGCAGAAAAGCCTCAAAGTAAGATTTCAAATTGACTTATAAATCAATAACCAGAGAACCACATGCAAGGTAGAAATAATAGAATAATGACGTGCTTCTGAGATCCTGATGTGAATTACGTTGTAATGCAGCTGTGAAAATGTTATTCAGGTTTTTGTGGCATAGTTGTGAGTGAGTTCTACCATAAAATTGTGAGGATGTATCAATGAATTTTCTCTGCAGTCAGGCAGGCACACGCAATGTATTTTCAGCATTTCAGCATAGCTGTACAGCTTTAGTATTTTCCTTTCCAATTTGATATCTTTTAAATATTTTTACGGATCAAGATTGCTTTATTTATATTGAAGCTGTGGAGCCTTTTCTGGTCTGTTGGTCTGTGGGGGTTTTCTCTTTGTGTGTGGTTTAGCATTCTCTAAGTCAGTGATCTCTCCAGGGCGTCTTGAAATAAAAGTGTCTCTTCTGGCTAAGGATGTACTTCTTATAAACCATTTTTGAGCAGTGATTTCAATTTTCCTAGAGCATGCTCTGTATCAGTGTAAGTGTTAAGGTCTGAGCAGCCAGAATAAGTGTTGCCACACTGTGTAGCATTGCTTTGGGATTGAATATTGCTGCTGACGTGTTTTTTGGCAAAATACTGCATGTATGATAGCGGTTATGACTGTGCTTTGCGATGTCTGTAAGCTGATAAGCAGGTAAGTGAATCTATGTCTGTAATATAATATCCCTTCAGTAAGTTTCAATGAAATACGTTGTTGCTCTGTTGGTAGTGTTTTGATTTACAGCAAGAAGTGTGCTAAATAGAGAAGGAAGCAGAAAATGACCAAAATGTAGCATAGGCAGATCTGGAAGTTGTATCATCCCTTACATGGCTCAAAAGTCTTCATGTGTTTTTGAGCATTCTCAGCCCCAAGCTTACATCTACTTGTGTCTGTGTTTAACTGAGATGTGGGTTGTCCTCTTACTGCTGGAATGAGGTTTTTGTATGTGTATAATGAAACACACGTGCATATATGTAAGTTAAATATCAGGCAGTGTTCAATTAAGAATTCTAATGAATTTGGTTGTGTTGAGAGAAGGCATGTTGCCTTGTGGGCTTTCTAACCTCCCTTAGTACGGTGTTGTGTCCTGTTGCTGTAGTCAAGAATTCAAGTCAGTGAGATGTCTTGTAAGTCTTTAAAATCCTTTATTTATGCTGGCCCTATTTTTAAATAAGCAGTTGTGTTACCCCTCATGTTATACTGTAGAGGCATTTTAGAACGCTTATTTTTTTGCATGCCCTAATTTAAATAGTAGCATTTTTTCCCCCTCGAGATTTCTTCATTTTTTAAGCTGTATTGATTGGAAGAATGCTATGGAGAGAACTCTACACTAGTTAAATGCAGTCAAATCTAGCCTTAAAGCCCCACTAAGCATGAGGTACATAATGTCAATGTAGTGTTAGGAGGGAGGAAGCTGCTGTCTTCACACTGCTCATGAAGGAGTAATGTGGGGACCATGAAGTTGCGTGGAATAGTTGGGGCAGAACAGTAAGTAGACAAGCATAATTCTTGAATTCCTTAGTAGCTGTTCCTCCAAAGCAGTTGTAGTGCAGAGCCAGACCCATTTATTTTAGAAGTCCTGCAGGCCACTGCAAGCGCAGTGGCACCAGAATGCCATGTCTCCTTGGGGATAGCAAGGCCACACTGAGCTTTTATTACTGGGAGTCTGTGCAGTACCACTAAGTGATGACTGTTGTTGCAGTCTACTTTCCAACAGTGCTTGAAAATACAATTTATATCCATCAAGTAATGAGAATTATTATTTGCTCTTATTTTTACTAGGAACTGAAAGACTTTATAATTTTTTTTTTCCTTTCCTGGCTTAACAGGATTCTGGCAAGCCCTACTGCCTTTTTGCCATCTTTGATTCCCTCATTTATCTTGCTGCATCATCTCCTTCCTGCCTCCAGACGTTACTTACTGTCCAGATATTGAAGCGCTCCCTTCCCTTCTACTGCTGTCGGAGACAGACCTTTCATATAACCCATGCTTGCTTTGATAATTCCATTCTCTCTACTGGTTTTCTTGCATGTCTACTTTCATCTCTTGCTTATTGTGTTCCGTGATGTCTTCCTTTTAGCTTTTTGATGGTGTAAGCGTGCTCTAATCCTTCCTTTTTTGTACCTACCTGTCCTTGACCTGCCTGCTTCCCCAGCTGTGCCCATTGATCTTTTTGATACCTGAAGTCTATTACTGCTTTGGTTAGTTAGTGTCACCCATTACACTTCCATCCCAGTATCTTCCCCGGATCCGTTGATATTCCTTGCGCTCTACAGAACAGTCTTATACTGATCTCTTCTGAATAACCTCTTCCAAACAAGAGCTAAGAAGCATCTCTTGTTCACCCAACTGTCTGCCACTTCCAATGCTAGCTCACCCTCCGATTGTGACTCCATTTTCTCCTGGTCATTCTCAACTTCTTTCTTTGACTTTGTTCTTTTGGGGGTTTCATGATGTGCTGTACCTAGAGTTGAAGTATGCATGAGAAAAATGTAACTTAAAACTGCATATTTTTTAGTCTAAATTGCATCTAGATCTGCCTCAATACCTGTTTGTCCAAGCTACGCTATCATCTTGCCTTTCAGAGACCTCTTCCTGTGCATTTAGTCATTAATTCAATTTCAGCAGGAATCCAACAGCTGCTTAATCTTTCCTGTCAAGTTCTTCCTCCCATTGCTTTTGATGGCTGAAGCAAGCATCGCTTCTCTTCCTGCTACGCATACCATTTTTAGCATTGCTTTCAACAAGAATGTGTTTCTAAGTACTCATGCTCTGTCTGTGTCTGGTTTTGTAGATTCTTTTTAAGATAGACGACACTTTCTATCTCTATCACCTAAAACTCTGAACTGGGGTAATCTTATTTTGCATTTTCATTTACTGAAATATCTTTTTCCTGATTTTGGGAAAGATAAGATTTAGTTATATCCATTAGAGCTCTTGCAAAAATTATTTTCCTAGGCTTTTTTTTTTACTGTTACTCTTGCCTGTGCCTCTGACTATGGCTTCCTTTTGTAAGCTCTTTGTTTTCACTGTGAAGATTTTTTCCTAGTCTCCAGTGTGCTACCTGTTCCTCGTTTAAAGTCCTACTGATTCTGAGCTGCATCCAGCAGACAGTGCCTGCTCTCATAGATCTGTGTGACCGACAAGGAAGAACTAAAACAAGACGCTGCGTAAAAAGTGAGATCTTGTGATCTGCCTTTAAGTTTTGCCTTTACAAATTGTCTCCGCTACGAGGCTTACAAGAGGTTTCCAGTGCTAATGCCATTTCTTAAAAATGTTCATGGGCTCTCATGTAGGCAGACGTAGGCTTGCGTGTCTGTGGCTTATAAACTCTCCAGCTTTCTTGTGGTTTAACGTCTGTGTTCTGTGTCCATATAGTGGATAGTGTCACAGGGTCCCGTGGTCCTTGATCTGTGTTTGTAAATGCTCTGGTGATGTATATAAACTTTTAATTTGAGCAAATCACTGAATTTTTAAGTGTTACCTAATGGAATTAGCTAGATTTCATTTTTTTTTAATAGTTTTTGGTGTTTTCCACTACTTCTGCAGCAATTAGTATGCTATATCTGCATAATATATTGAATTGTATACATTGCAATTATGTAATTGGCAGTAATCAAGCACCGATCTTGTTTAGAATAGATAATTGGCTAGATAACTGTAATTAACAAAGGTTATAGAGCATCCCCGTGTGGTTCTGTCTTGGTTCACTGGCTCTTGCTGTGTTTGCTGTTGCAGTGAACTCTGTGATGGGTTGTCAAAGAGCGTGGGGGCTGTGGGACGTGGTGGTTGGGCAGCCTCACGTGTGGCTGCAGAGAGGGTCCTGGGGCTGTTTGAGGTCAGTTGGCAGGATCAGGGCTCTAGTAGCTTCTGTAGCTCTTTTGGGAGACTTGGGTGAGAATTTTTACGATGCAAGCAACTTTTTTTTTCATAGAAAACTCTTACAGCTGTCTGGTTTTGGTGAGAGAAGACCTGATAGTTTTATTGGAAACAAGAAAGGCTTTGAAACTCTGAGTGCAAGTGCTGAGCAGACACTTGTGTAGCAAGTTGTAGCAGTGTCTAGCTGAGTAAACTGTAACTAAGACGCTTGGCAGTTAATTCATTAAATATTAGCTCTTAGTGAAAGTCTTCCTCCATCCCTAGGTTTCTAATAACATCAGTGGATTAACATGCTACATTAAGAGACAACTCCTGCTGCAATCTGTGAATCTGCACTGAAGGGAATCATGGAAATGCTCTGGTTTGTGTTTTGGAGTTGGTATCAACTGTAGCTGGAAGAGCTGCTTGGCCTATGGAACTGTTTTCGTTTCAGAGCCCCTTGGGAAGAGAAAGCTGTATCAAACCAAGCACAGAACTGGCACTTTTGATTATGTTAATCTGAAAAGGGCTATTACTCCGAAGAGAAAATGTGAAAAAGTTTAAAGGTTGATCTTTGAAATAGTGTACCTATGTTTCTTTAGTGCTGAGTGACTAGTAGTCAAAGGAACCACCCACCTTTTATTGCAAAACCATAACAAATGGAAAGCCCCACCCCAAACCCAATGGATTGCATCACGTTTGTACAAGGCGGTAAACCAGTTTGTCAGGGTACTGTTGCTAAACGATTCCTTCCCTGAATGGGGTCTGTGCCTGATAGGAAGTATTATTCACGCTTCATTATCCTGTTGGATGGGTAATGCAGCCTGGCTGCTAGTCTGTGCATGCTGGGCTTTTCTATTGAATCATTTTTTTTTCTCATTTTAGAATATAACCTCTGTTTAAGTTGCTTTATATTTTGTTTGTAATGGACGTTGTCAGTAGATGGCAGCAGCAATCTCTCCAGATAATAGTTTTAGGTTACCAGCCAAATGAGCATCTTATGCTAATGTTAACTAATCCTAAGAAAAAACACTCCACTGAAGTAATTCACTGAGGGCAAAACTTGCTTTTATTTTTGGCCTAAAGCAGGATTTTGAAGCCAAGGGCTGCTGATTAACCTCAGTTTAGGCTTTTATGAGCAGGATGATGAGAGAAGAAGGGAAACCAGAGCAGTAGATACACAGCTAGAGTCATCTTGCAGCTGCAAAGTGATTGATGCCAGCCAGCCCAAGGAATTCATGGGTAGAGCCCTTGTACCATCAAAGATGATCTTCTGGCTAGTCTGTGCTTGCCCCACCGTGTACTCATCTGTGAAGGCTCTATTTAGCAGAAGGGAGGAGAGATGTGCAAATATGTATACATATACCAGGATGCTGCTCTTGAAATTGCATCCTAGGTGATCCTAACCAGTATTGTTGGTTTTTTTGTTTTTCTAGTGCTTGCTACTGCAGTGGGCTCTCAACTTTGAGAGCAGCCTGATCTAGGTTGTACTCTCTGCCCCATTAGGACGTGAAGCGTAAAGGGTTGCTTTGTTCTGCCCGCATCCTTTCTTTTCTGCCCTTCTGAGCAGGCTTGACTTGGGAGGATGTGTTATGGCTGCTGAAAAGCACTTCAGGGAGGGGCTGGTTTTCTCCTCTTGAGGGCCTCACGGTATAACCCAGCTGTTATTACTTGGTTACAGTAGGAATGAAGGGTGACTTCTGTGTATTGTCTTGGTATCAGCATGGGGATGACCGTGGTAAAGACAAAGTCCTGGTGACACTGGGACCAGAAGGTGTCAGGACAGTGGTGTGAAGGAGAGGGAAAGAGGAGGTTAGCTAGATAGCAGTGAAGGGTAGCCATGCTTCCACAGGCTCCTGGCTGTGCCAAGAAGAAAAATGCTGGATTTCATACCTATCTCTCACTCTGAGATTTAATGAGATTTTCTTTTTCCATGAATAAGTCATGTGACTAATTTATTAGAAGGGCTGTAGTGCTATTCTAGCCTTATATTTGGTTTGTCAGCGGCTACTAATGACTGTTAAGGACAAAACAGTGCCTTCTCCTTCAGTATCTTCATTAAGCACTGTTATTTACTATTCCCTTTCTTTTTCTGACCAATCCTGAGAACGGAGCTGAATTTTCCATCAGAACTTCTTTGCTGAGCGATGATAGCTAATGTTAAGTCCAATGTTATAAAAGTGGTTATGTGTTTTGCCAAATGTGCAGTTTGCACTTATCAGCACTGAATTTTATTTAGTATTTTATCACTTGGTTGGTGAGGATACTGAGAGCCTATAGCTTTGACTTCAGTTTTATGTTTCAGTGTCTTTTGTTGACGTTAGCGAATGTTACCATCTCACTATACACATCCTGTTCCTGGGCATCTATTAATGCAAGATGTCTGCCCTGTATGACTTTGCAGTGTAATTTTTCCAAGCAATTGGTAAAGGACCTTGTAAATTACTTTTTTTTAAAAAAAAAAAAGTTAATGTATGCAACACCAATACTTCTGATGACTCTAATAGGTTTGTGACATGGTGTCATATACAAAACCTGTTAACTCTTTACCTTCCTATTATTATTTTATTTTTATAATTTTCTCTTATTTTGTGTTATAATTTCTACTCCTTTGTCCAACACAGAGGAGTTCTTCAATAGAAAGACTTGAAATATACTGTTATGTACCTGCTTGTAGAATTTTGGTCAATCCTTGCCTGTGATCAGTATTACCAGGATATTAACCTAACTTTAGTTTTTTAGGATGTTAAATGCTTTTTTAAAAAGCTGAAAATGTTACCTAGATTAATCAATCAAAAACTTGCACATGGTGATACTTAGAGCTTTATTGTAGCTTCCTAATAGAAGTTCAGAGGCGAAAGGTGGGGAAAACAATCTTTAGCTGAAGCCATACATACTTCATTTTCTTGTGTAGAAAGAGAGAAACTATTCCAGATCTGACACATTAAAAACAATTGCTAGGTCTGGGAAAGTTTTTTTTTTTTTTGTGGTTGGTTGGGTATTTTTATTATATTTTTAATTTTTTCTTAACTCTCAATAAAAATTCCAGCTAACGCCTTGGACCTTGGTGGGTTTTTGTGGTGTGTTTTTATGTTGTGTGGTGTGTGGGGTTTTTTTGAGTGTGTGGGTTTGTTTTTGGTTTGGTGTTTTGTTTTGTTTTTTGGTGTGTGTGTGGTGTATTAGTTTGTTCTTGGCTTACTCAAGTTCTTGGACTTTGGCTCGTCTTGACTATTTGAAAAGTCTGCCTGATATTGAATGTAACTGTAGACTTTTGCCATTGACCTTTCCGTTAAAGCAATATTTATAAAGAACAGAACAGATTTGGAACACAAAAGCTTGTGAAACAAAAATGGATATCTGTGTACCGTTTCAGAAGGGTATAAAAGCTTTCCTAATATAAGAACGTTCTGAAGTATTCCCATGAGAGAAGGTAAGCCTCAGCATTGTCAATGATGTCTCCTTTTTATCACAGCCTAACGCACTACTGCTAATGGATAAACTCTTTAAAGGATGACAATTAATTCTATTTCTGTTAAATGCATTACAGATACTACCGCAGCATGGTACCTGAGTGACAAGCTCATGTCCTACCAGCATCAGGTGGTTTGATTTCATTGGAGAAGGGATTATGAGATGCAGCACGACTGCTTTGTTGAGCAGATCTCCTAGTGATTATGAAGAATCTGTAGCTGTTCACTAGGTCTCCTTTTTTGCAGGAGTTATTTTGATGATGGTGGCTTGTTGATGTGCTACGCAGTTGAGGTGAAAGGAAAAGAAAGACACTTTGTTCCGTTAAAAAAATTATTCCCCCCTTCTCCTAAAATAGCCAGAACACACCCACCCTCCATTTCAGAATCAGTAGGTGAAACTGCTTTGAGCTGACAGAGTCTTTGATTTTATGGGTATCTCCTAGATACATAGGAAGGTTAAATAAACAGACTTAAACTCAAATTGGGTGTTTTGAGGATTAATGTCAATGTAGTCCAAGGGCATAATGGGATTCAGCAAGAGGCCAACGTGTTTGGCATTTCAGAATGAATTTTAGAGAAATAAATACAGTGTATGATCAGTTTTTACTGATGAGAGTTTCCTTGTTTGAGGAGCAAGACTTTTTTTTATCAGTGGTCTGATCAGTAACCAGTGTTACTTGATCTAGGTTTTGTCAAAGCTTTGATAGATTACATTCTGCTCAACATTATTTTAATAGCCATTTATGGCCATATCAAGCAACTCCAAAGTTTTTATAGAATCATAGAATGGGTTGGGAGGGACCTTAAAGATCCTCTTTTTCCAACCCCCCTGCCCTGGGCAGGGACACCTCCTGCTAGAGCAAGTTGCTCAAAGCCCCATCCATCCTGGTCTTGAACACCTCCAGGGATGGGGCAGCCACAGCTTCTCTGGGCAACCTGTTCCAGTGCCTCACCACCCTCGCAGGAAAGAATTTCTTCCTGGTATCTAATCTAAATCTCCTCTCTTTCAGTTTTAAACCATTACCCCTCGTCCTATTGCTCCATTCCCTGATCAAGAGTCCCTCCCCATTTCTCCTGTAGGCCCCCTTTAGGTACTAGAAGGCCATTATAAGGTCTCACCAGAGCCTTCTCTTCTCCAGACTGAACAACCCCAATTCTCTCAGCCTGTCTTTATAGCAGAGGTGCTCTAGCCCTCTAGTCATTTCTGTGGTCCTCCTCTGAACCTGTTCCAACAGATCCATGTCCTTCCTGTGCTGAGGACTCCAGAGCTGGACGCAGCACTCTAGGTGGGGTCTCACCAGAGTAGAGGGGGAGAATCACCTTCCTTAACCTGCTGGCTACACTTCTGTTTAATAAGGTGATTAATTCTTTGAGATATATGCAGCAGTAAAGAAATGTAACTTTTTTTTTTTGTAAAGTGAAAATGGCTGGAGGGAAAGAATAAAATGGGGAGAAACAAACATTAGGGTGGTATAGATTTTGCTGGATTTGTCCTTCCTCTTTTTACATGTATTAACCCTGTTGTTTTCTTTTCTTCTTTTGGGAAATTTTATACAGACTTTAAGGAGTTAGGACTTATGTCTAGAATGCTGGACACATTGCAGCTAGCAGAAGCCAAGTTATTTTTTCAGAATATTTGTGACTTCCTCTGTATTTCTCTTTAATGAACACGGCAGCTTTTGTCAGGCTTATGGGAACAGGCTTATTCTGTTTTCCCTGAGTTTTGTTGTTGTTTTTTTTTTCACTACCAGTTTTTCTTTTCTGATCCGTGGTGTGGACACACATGGAAGCAAAACCTGGCTGATCCTGCAAATCTCACTGAACCCTTCAAAGACCTATCTTACATTTTAAAAATTAGTTTTAAGGTATTGGTGCTTGTTGTGTTTTGCCCTGGATTTTTTTTTTTTGTGGTCCCCCGTGATCACGGTATGGTTGTGTTAAATCTGAGACTTTTTTCTGGTGCTGGTTGGAACAAGCTGGGCCGGACTTCTTTCTCACAGTCTCAGTTAACTTGCATGTGGAAAAAAAATAAACCCACTCCATTCTATAAATTGTAATATTAATGTTTTGAAGTAATTTTAGGGTTGAAAACTGCGCTGAGAAACTAGGACACAAGCAGAATTCCTGTGGCGAAAAAATAATTAACACTTCAACAGTCACTATTAAAACTTAGATGTTTTTCTAGCCTGTTCAAAAATATGTGAATTGAAGGGAAAAGAGTATGCTTTATTTATACGTGTTAATGGTAAACACTTTAAAGAATTATTTGAAATGCTAAATAATCTGGACTGGGGAGAATTGCAGGTTGGAATGAAAGCTGTGTCAACAAAAGCCTGAAGAGCTGTGACACTCTGCATTGCAGTCCAAAGGTATGTGTTTAGCTTCTGTGACGGGAAGCGTAGCTGACCGCCTCGACATGGTGGCAGGATTCTTCTAGCAGCCTGGTCTTCCAGCTACCAGGTGTTCATCCAGGGTCCTGACCAAGCTTGTGTGCTCTTAGTGGAAAGCCAGCTGAGCCCTCTGCCTGCGCTGCTGCATATGTGTGTCCTGTGTGGCACTGTGTGTTAACGCCGTGCAAGGCTGTTACGTTATAGGAAAGTCACTGCGGGCCGAGTCGTAGGCTATTAATAATAATCAGAGGCTTTAAATACTGCTGAAACCTGACCTTTGTAAGGAAGCTTGATGGTCTCCACTAGAAAACTTACGTAGGCTGTGGCCTGGAGAGAAGCAATTTTTTTGTATTTATTTTGCTTTTATTTGACATGTTGCTTGGTTCTGAAATAAAAATGATTTTTGTTAAACTATTCTCAGCAGAGGAAGAAAGATTATTCTTAGGAAAGGCAATACAGATAAATATACTAAGTTTTATCTGGCAGATGTTACGCTGGAAGAAAATACAGTTTCTGCCCTTATCTTATCATCCTAATAAAGTCTTAAAGCTTGTGCTTGATTTTTGATTTTGGTTTTTTTTTTGGTGTCATATTCCCCCTCTCTCCCCCCCAAGTGGATATTAGATTTTTATTGGCCAAATCCTGCAGATTTTAAAATTTATGATTTTGAAATGACAAGAAATATCCAAATTGTGTCGCAGACTCAGAAATGTAAGACCTGGAAGGAAGTTCAGAATTTCTCGTCCTTCCATGTTACGGAACACATGAAGTCCCAGTCCTCTACCCTCTCTACTCTGGCATGAGTTCTGTCGGGATAGTTTNATGAAGTCCCAGTCCTCTACCCTCTCTACTCTGGCATGAGTTCTGTCGGGATAGTTTTCCACTGCTTCTGGAAATGCTGAAGCTGGGGGAGAAGAGCATCTAGGGCAGGCTTCTGCCTCTGGGAATCTGCAGAGATGCAGGGCTTTGTGTGTGTAGGGGTGTTGGGGTTTTTTTGTTGGGTTTTTTGTTGGTTTTTTTAATACTATCATAGTATTCATGGGGACAAGTGGTAGAGCAAAATCCTCATGCATAGTTGTCCTCTAATTTGCTGGCTGTCTTGCTTAGGCAGATTCCCTTCATGGCCGAGACTCCCCGGCTGCAGCCAGAGCTCGTGGATTTACCTGGTAGTCTTTGATCCAGTCTGGGCAATACAATTCATATTGCTGTTTCCTGATATAACAGATTTTCCTTTTGATTTTCAGCCTGATGTTAGTTCACATTTTGCATGCTCGTAAACTGCTTCACTGTAAGTAATTTTACTGAAGATTAAAGTTTAGCTACTAGTCTTCCATTGGTTTTTAAAAGTAATTACGTTAAACTATTGATTTTATTTTTTTTGGCAAACTGTTCAGATAAATATACTACCGTTAACAGAACTAATAGTTTGTTTTTCTAGGATAAAAATAAAGATTTCTTAGTCTTAGTAGAGAAAAATTGGGGAGGGGAGGGAAAGCAGAGACATTATTTGTGCATACTTATCACAAAATGAATGCATGGTTTAGGTATTCTCAAAACTTTAATACAAACTGTTGATTAGCCAGCAGTGCCAGAAACGGTGTAAGGAAACATCTAAAATCTTGGTCTGAATCTAGATTAAAATGTGTATTTCTCGAGGACAGACACAAAGGCTTTGTATTTTGCCTAAACAAATGTCCCTTGACCTGATGATAGGGGTAGCTACCAGCCTGGTTGCTTGCTCTAGACTATTACATACATTGTTATAATGTTAAGCTTTAGGAAGATTGCATGTAATAACTCTAAAAGATGTGCGGGGCTGCTTTTCCACAAGTCATGTTTTAAACGGTCTGGCTGCATTTCATCCGTGAAGTCGAGTAAAGCTTTCTGGATACAGCAGTGAGCACCCAAACTGGGTGTTTGTCCTGCAGAGGTGCATTTTAATTGCACGTGTTCCCATTCTGGTCCACTGGTGTATTGTATTTCTTTTCTTATTGATAGTTTTAGTCTGACTACTTTTCCCTGACATGGGGTCACATGCTGGTCTTTTTAAGTAAGTTCACTGATTTCTTCAGTGTCTCTGTTCCATGACTCCCCCAGTCCATACCTGATGCAAATATCTTTTATCTAAAACTGTGAAACATCTATAACTTCAGTTTCTACATCACTATTTTTGCATTTGAAAACTTAGTTCAGATTGCTGTTTGGTGAGGAAAGTCTTCGGTTTCTTTCTGCTTGGTGCTGGAAATAAGTTGGATGTGTGTCTGACCTGCTAATGCTAACAATTTTGTCACCCTCCAAAACTTGAAAGAGTCTGGGAATGTTCTTCAGAGTGGTTTCCTTAGCTGTCACTTAAATAACAGGGAATCCAAATCTTCTTCACATAAATGCAAGGTAATTTGAATGCTTTCAGCCCCGTTCTATGGTATTCTACATGTTTTTCTGTTGAATGCAGGAATATTCTCATTCTTTTTCAAAAGAGGTTTTGAATACATGTTTTAATTTACACAAAGTAGATAAGTTGAGGGTGAGGTGGAACTATAATTAATTTGTTAATTGATTTCTTAATTACTCTGTTTTTTGATTATATGCCGTATTCTCCACCTTCCTTTTAGGAGGTGTTTATATTTGAGTTTAAGCTTAAAGTTGAGAGAATCTTTATAGTGATCATTTCACTGTCAGCTGTGTTCCTAAATCAGACATTTGTAGTCATAAATTTTAAAACATCCTTCCCAGCTTGCTTTGTAGAGAAACGTAAACTGAAAGCAGAATCTTACCTCTCATGAAGAAAACAGCACGATTTTTATGTAAACATTACAGGGTGAAATAAGTTATCAACGGAAGTGAGCTTATGTATTCTAGGAATTCTGGTTAAGAAAATGTGAACTGTGCTTCCCTCGTCTTCTGGTAGGTGCTTTCTGCTCTTTGCTTCATCTCTCCCTGCGTATGATGAAGCAGGATTGTCTAGGTGACCCTGCTAAAATGGGTTTATTGCTTCATGTGCCTCCATTGTCTCCCTGCCTCGTGGAAGAGGCTGCTAAAGACAAGGTGGTTTTGCACTGAATTCCTCATTTCACCCCTTCAAGGTTATTATTTCTATCACTGCCCTTCTTGCTTCTTGTCAGCAAGGAGTTCCTATCCCTGAAAGAAGGTTACAGGTTTTTTTGCCTGATGCTAGACGCTACCTAAATTGTGACTGCTGTCTTCTAGGACAGTCTTGTAGATATATGGTGAAACCTGCCAACAAGGTCAAATTACCCTTTTGGTGGAGTGGTGTAACAATGGAATATTGCTGATGACTGCTTAAGATCTCTGTAATTTGACTTTCTACACCTCTTCCCATTTCTATAGGAAAGCTTAAATATCACCATCCACTCCTAAATCTTTGCCTATTTAAAGATAGAAGCATATTCTGTTAAAGTTGGAAGCTAAAAAAAAAAAGTCCTAGTATCAAGTCTTTTACGTGATCTTTGTTTATTGCTTAAAGTTTCCCCCAAAGGGAATCTCTAAATATTTATTGTCTTTCAAAAAAGCAGGTGGTTTGCTTTTTTTTTTGCTCCTTAGAAGAACCAGTGCAATATAGAACAGGGTGAAATATCTCCTAAATGAAGTATTGTTCTAAAACATTGCTGGCTCTTTCTCCTAAAACATTGCTGGCTCCTTCTCCTTTCTTTCCAGTCATGTAGGAGTTCCAAAACCGTAAATACTCAAATGTTCTGCTTGTGAAGGAATATATATTTTCCTATCCAAAGTGAACAGAAGACTGTTGAAGGAAGCCAGCTTTTGCCTATTAAGTAATATTGCTGTGGCTTGTAAAATAGGGAAGTGGAATATCTGAAACTGCAGCTTTCATGTTGATGTATTGCTGGCTGTTATGCCGTTCAGAATTATAAAAGACATACTTAAGTATGAATTGGAGAATAATGTCAAGGGAAAAAATGTTACTTTTTGGCAGTGGTTTAAAATAAATTAAACTGGAAACGTTTAGAGTCAAGTGTTACCATTTTGAATCATTCCCTTGCATTAATATATCGCCAGCGTTCTGTGTTGTGAATTACCTTTTCCATTTCAAATAAAAAAAAAAAAGACCGAAATTAGAGAGGCAAACTTTTGGTGTTTGTTTTTTTTTTTTCCCCTCACCCTGAAATAAGAACGTTTTCTGGTCCAATAAACAAACAAATGTGTACAAATGTGGAAGGAGTAGAATTTTAGAGTGAGATGTTCTTTAAAATTGGAGTAAACACAGAATTTTCAGTTGACAGGTAACAGAAGGAAAGAATGTGATAGATTGCTGTGTGTTGGGTTTTGGTTTTTTTGGTTTTTTTTGTTTTTGTTTTTGTTTTCGGTTTCCAGGGTGTGTGTGTAGATTTGTAGTATGTGTGTGTGTATATTAGTTTTTTTTTTTAATTTGATGTTTTTTTCCTGGGCAGCTCTTTCCACATGACTACCTGTCTTTCAGATTATGAGATCTGAAGGCTGTAGGTATTGCTGGCCTTAGGCCAGGCCACCTTTCAAGACCCGTGGAAGCCATGGGCTCTAGCTGGAACTTGCCAGACTACCTTCATGAGGTGTTCTCCTTTCCCCACATCAGCAGATTATAACCAAGTCTTAATTCTGATTAGCTCTGCTGAAGTGTAGCCTAACACACTTGTAATTCTAGAAGGAGATTAAGGGAAAATTCTTTCTAACGATTTCCAATGTCCTCAACGTACCAGTGTAAAAAGTGAGTGGCTTGATGGCCATTTCAGTGTGTATTTGTGTGCATCTATGCAAACATACATTAGAAATCCGAAGGAAGGTCGAGACTGTTATTTCACCTTCTCTCGCAACAGTTGTACGTGACTTGCTATTGTGGTGAGACCTTCTGCACCTGGATTCCTCAATTATTATTTTTTTTATTATTTTTAAAAATGTCTAAATGAGAAGTCAGCCAGGGCAAAAGGTGGCGTTTATACTATGTACAGCAGGAACTGGTGGTGGTAATTACTGAATTTTTGAGAGGAGCTTTGTGCATCGGATAAAGGGGTACAGACCTGGTTGTCTTTAATGCAGAAATGCTGCATGAATGGTGGTGTCTTTAGAGAAATGAGCTGATCATAACAGACTGCTATTGCATCCGCAGGAGAGTAGTGCTCATTCTGCAATGTTTTAGTGCTTTAACCATGTAATGCTGCTGAATATCAGTTTGTAATTGTTCAAAGACGCATAGATAAATTGAACAAATATGATGGATGTGATGTATTAATTTTGTTTAAAATATTACCACTAATTAATGTTAATCATTTTACTCTGTTATGACAAAAATGGAAGGGTAGGGGTGAAAATGTATATTGGCTGCTTTTGAAGTGGGAATTAAGTATGTTAATACCAGAAGCAAGTGTGATTTTTTAAATTTTTTTTTCCCTGTGGATTCTTTGTGGGTTTAATTCTGTCATATGTTGTGGAGGTGAAAGAAAGTAAGAGAAGAGCAAGTGGCCAGGGGGTTAAAAAAGGGAGCAGTGTTTCCTCCTGCCTTATGCCATTTTCCCCCAGCCTCATTCGCATCAGAGTCTGCTTGACCTACACCACTCTAAGTGGAATATGACTTACCAAGTAATAGCTGGCCATGTAAATTAAATTTCTTATCTTAGATTTAACAATTATTTTGAGTTTCATCTGACAGGATCACAGGTTATGCTCCAGAGCAGACACCTCAGTAAACTTCCTTAAGCTCTTTCAGGTTCTCAGCAAAGGAAGACAATGGCATGTCCCTCCAAATCAATAATTGATTTAAGACTTTATTACTCTGTTGGTCAGGATGCCTCTAAAAGCTGGCTGAGAAGAGCATTTGGAAACTTCCCTGTAAATAGCAAAATACTTAGATGCTGAAAGTAGGTGGAGTGAGATTGATAAGTCATAGGACTAAAGAAGATAAAACGTTCTTTAGTAACCTTTTTTCATTCAAAAAGTACCCTTTGACATACTTCACATGAGACTTATCTTTAAAAAAAAAAAGCATATGCATTTTTTATTTAAAAAATAAGTATATTTTTGGAATTCCATAATACTGACTGTTTTGGTAGGCTGCATTATGCAAAAAAGTATATGCTAATTAAAAGTTAATATAGGTCAAGGAAACTTTGCATTTTCTGAGTTTAGTTCTGTTTCACTTTCCATTAAGTAAATATTTGTGTTTAAGCAGAGCTCTCCAAAGGAATAACTTAGGCATCTTCATCTTGCAATCAGTGTCAATATACCTTTTTTCTTTGAAAATTTTTAAAGGAATAGTGTATGTTAGCGTCATACTTTCAAATGATAGAGCTAAATGATAACCGAGTTTATACCCCGTGAACTGTATTTGGAATCATGCATGGTGCCAAAAGTAGCGTTCCTTCATGTTGTTACAGATGACCGTATCACATGTTTCAGAATATCTTGTCTTTTTTGTGCTTTTTGGTGACACTAGATTTTGTGGCCGAGTTGTATATAAATGTGTCATTATGTTTGCTTGTAGTCTTACTTAAGATGAAAGTGCTGTAGTACAGTCCCCCTTGCTTTATTAGCTAAAATTATATATGAAAGAAAATGGATTGATTTTCATTTAATAACTCAATGTCAGCAATAAGTCAGCTTAAACTTTGTGTGTAATTTTGTATTTGTCTCCCAGTAACAGAGGTTTCAGTAACCGAGAGGCAGATAAGGTATGAGGCTCTCCACACTATTCCCATATGTCATTCACTTTGACTTCACTGAGGGTACTGCCAGCTTAATGTTTTTAGGGTTATGCCCTTAGTATATGAAACGTTTGAGATGAGAGAATTCAAATTTAAACTCAACATTGCCGTATAAGCGTTCCATTGATTTCTTAGGTGAGTGAGATGTGTACATACTGTATGCAAACTCATTATGTTAAATATTCTCTTCAGTGGGGAAAAATGTCCAAATAGTATAAAACATGTTAAAATTATAGAATGAACTCACAGGATGAAAGACAGTTTTCCACATCATTAAAACACTTGTTTTCAAATGTCATAAAACTAATAAAATAACAGAATTGAAGCTATTTCTTTAAGGAGAAGACTAAATTCTAAAGCTCTGGAAAATGGAAAATAAAGTGTGTGCTGAATATATTTATAAAGATTAAAAATATGAACTGAACAGAAAGATAAAATTCAAAGTGCTTTATTTCATTGAATATTTGAAGGATAAATGAGAGATGGCTAATCAAGATAAGTTAAGAACATAATGGATATTGAAATAATTAAAAAGACATTTTTTTGTGTGTTAAGCTCAGAATCTGGTATCTGGCTGGATAGAATAGGAACATCTCAGGACTATTTGTAAATTCTCAGGACAAGCTTTTAGGCTTACTAGTGACAATAGCGGTCAATTCTGATGTGGCTTTTTCCCCCTTTTTTGAGAGGAGAGCTTATAAAAGCACTGATGATCTCACTTGAAAAAAGCTTGAAAAAAGATCTTCCATTGCAGTCTACCAACGGCAGGGTAGAGTATCATCTTTCAGGTGAAGGAACAAATGTAACATAAAACAGAGTTACCTTAGAATTGCGTAATTGGGATGGTTGCAACAATATTAGTATAGGATTTCAGATACAGATCAGTGTTTTCTGCACAGGTACCAGTTGAGGATTAATGAAGGATTGCCACAGTCCAGGAATGTGGCACTGTTCTGTAGTAGGTTTTGTTTTGTGCTTTGCAGACCTCAGGAAGGTAGTAACTTGACCAAGCCTTTTCAGATCTTGAAATCACCTTATTCATTTTGTTCTTCGTTGTTACAAATGGATGCAGCTGTACTATGTGTAATTCTGCTTTGCCACTGCAAGTGACTGCAAGCTAAACAACAGAATAGGTTTGTTTTCCAGGAACTGAAAACTGATATTCATCCCTGTTCCATGCTTTTCATAGGATGATATGGAGACAGTATCTGTCACAGTAGAAGCTGATGAGAAAGTGCTCCTTCAGTGGCTGAGTTTCCTAAATGGGAGATGAATATGCTGTTAAATCATGCCCCGATGATAGTCACTGTTGGATATTTTAGGAAATACTTTGTTTTGTGGGTAGGGGCATGAAAGGAATATTGTTGGTTAATGTAAAATGTAGGGTATCAGTAAGGTTCAGTGAAGAACGGCACCCAGAGAAACAGCAACTTTAGAAGTAGCGAATAGAAAAGAAAGTGTCTAAATCCTTTCTATGGATTCTTTTCTTGCTCGGCTGGAATTTGAATATATATGGAATTATGTTTTAGAGGGTGTTTTTTTGAAACGTACAGAACGTGTTTTGCCTTCTGTGGTTCTTTTCCCTCTCTAGTAGCAGGGCAGCCTGCTGTCTCTTGTAATAGCATTGCCCTCTGCATACTGACTTTTCTCAGTAGAATCAAATGACCTTTCATTCTTAAGAAACTGTGGGAATTGCAGTTGAGTTGGGTCCGATTTGGTGAATAGGTCACACTCTTTGTACAAGTTTGATCTTGCTGTCCAGAATTTGATGATCAGACCTTTAGAGCAATGACTGCTGTAATTAATTCTTCATTGTAGCATAGGTCGTTCTTAAAAAAAAAAAAAAATTTAAAAAAATTAATCTTGTTTCCTTGTCTGGGAATTTACTTAGGTTAGTTTAGTTGGGTCTTTTTATTTCTGCTATTTTCATTCTTTTCATCTCTCTGTTGGCTTTTCCCCCCCTGTTTCTTAAGGGAGCGGTTCTTCTTTTTTCCCCGTTTTGTGTGAAATCCCTAGTTCACCATCTGTCTCCTAGTTTTATTTTCCCCTATAGCTCTTTTTGTTCCTCCCATTTTGTCCAATTTCTCCATTTTCATCCCAACATCCTTTTCTGGATTAGACCTCTTCTGTTTTCCCTTTGTATTGGCCTTATTTTTCATGTGATACATGTTTCAGGTGCTATATAATTTCAGTGTTACGAGGCATATCAATATTGTGTTACAATGTTTACAAAGCCATTAAACTTGACATATTTTGTGACTCTTACTGTTGTATGTTATAATAATTATCCCTAACGATTAATCAAGGCAGAAAGACTAGTAACTAATATAATGAATTAATTCTTTGTCACGTTATTAAAGTAAATTATTATTTACCTTATGCGGGGAATATTTTAAGTATGTTAGAAATGATGTTGTAAGGATGGAAAACATTGAAATGGTTCAGTTAACAAATTGTGATTGCTTTTTCCATCTACTGAAGAGTCTAGTTGTTCAAGAGGTTGAATGAATTCAGCACCCCATCCACTCATTGTTCCCCGTGCAATAAGAAATACTGTGCCTTCTAAATCAAATTTTAACAATCTGCTCCCAATTAAACACACGTTTAACCTTTTGAGCCTAATTATTTTTCAGTAAACCTGCTAAATCAGTAGCCTGTCTCATAACGGCAGCCAATTTTCACCTCTAAGTAGAGCATTTCTTAATATTTGGAATTGAAGACATATTGGGCTTTAGCTGCAAGACTACTGCAGTTTTCTTTGCTGCTAAAAGTATGTGAATTTTTTGCATATAACTCTGTGTGCCTTGACAGTGACCTTACTGCTAGAACTTGCTGTGACTTGTGTTGACTTACCTGGCATAAGCTCTTGAGTTTCCTTCAGTTTAAATACAGGGTATGGAATTAAATATGCACTTAAGAATAACTGAAAAGTTGATGTACCTCAAATTTACTGCATTCCTAAATTTAATTTTCAATAAAGAAAACTTGTTGTTCAAGAATTTAAAGCTATTGCTGTTTCAAAGCAAATTACACCATTGTGTTAAAATTTTGATCACTATTAGCCACAAAATTCAAGGTGTTGAAGTTTTCTGAAGTATAAATGTGATTACACTAAGCTTGTCCTCTGTGCTAATTTATTTTACTTCTGGGGAGGCTGGGTGAAAATCAGAGGACTATAATTATGCTTTGTTTATGACCAGAGGGCAAGGACTGCAGATAAAAAGTGTGGGGGTTTTCGATTTGTTTCTTTTTTTTTTTATTTCCCCCTGCCTCCCCAAACCCAGAATTTAAAGATATATATGTAATATCAGGCTTGCCCATCTTATTCAATTAATCCCATAATTTAAAGTTTGAGAAGTGTTATCCAAAAGGTCTTTTGGGACTGAGACTAAGCCAAGCAGACAAGGAGTGTTGTTTGGCTTTGGCTCTCTGGGAGAAAGGCAAATGTTTGCTTTGAGGTCATCCCTTCGAGTTGGATCATGCTTGGGTTGCCTGAGGTTTCCCTGGGGTGGGGCAGGGTTGAAGGTGTGCAGGGCAGATGGGAGGCATCTGCTCCACCAGCCCTTCTGAGCGTCTGTGGAGAAGCTGCCCATGCCCTCCCTCTGGAGCCCATTACTGTTTCCCTGAAGGTAAGAAGCCTGTGGAACTGTCATCTTCTGGTTATGCAAAGGCTCCGTGTTAACCCCTGTGATTAGGGGCCAGGAGCATCTCTCTTGTGAGGGAAGGCTGGGGGACTTGGGTCTTTTTAGTCTGGAGAAGATGGAGAAGGGGATCTGATCAACACCTATGAATACTTAAAGGGTGGGTTAAGAGGATGGGGCAGGTCTTTTTTCAGTGGTGCCCAGGGACAGGACAAGAGGAAATGGGCACTAACTTGAATGTCAGAAGCTCCATCTAAACATGAGGAGGAACTTCTTTTCTGTGAGGGTGGCAGAGCCCTGGAACAGGCTGCCCAGAGAGGTGGTGGAGTCTCCTTCTCTGGAGACATTCAAACCCTGCCTGGACAAGTTTCTGTGCAACCTGCTCTGGGTGGACCTGCTTTGGCAGGGGGGTTGGACTAGATGATCTCCAGAGGTCCCTTCCAACCCCATGTTATTTTATGACATGTTTGTCAAAGATTACACTGAGACTAAGTTTTCCTCCTCTCTAGGGGTTGTATGTCTGCTGAAGCATTGGGTTTTCTTGTCTTGATCAGTTCTCTTTCAAGTACCCTATGAAAGAAATACAGTAAATAAGTTCTTATTTTCAGCTAAACATTAAAAATACTGGGATGCAAATTAGCTGTCACGCAAATACCTGTCAAAATAATAAATTGGTTACAAAGACCCTCCAGCTGCTCACAAACACATGAATCAAGAGTCATGAATTGATCTGTTTTGGGAACTGGCACGTTTAAAGAATGTTTTTGATGCAGTGGATATTAATTTAAATGCAAAATAAATGGAAAAGAAGTCATGGGGCTCCAGGACTCTGGGTCATCAATGCTGGTCCCTGGCAGATAGTATGTAGCCATAGATTGCTAGGAAGGTAACAAGCTGCAAATTCCAGCCATGACCTATATGTTGAAGAAACTTCAGAAAAACCAAAACAATTCCCCCCCCAACAATTCCAGGAATTGTGTACAAATCTAATGAGTGCAGAAATGCAGCCGCATGTCTGTTACCCAGCTTCCCATTCTCTTTGAGTGGATTTGTTTTGTTTTGCTTTTGTTTTTTGGAAGCCTCTTTCTGTCTTTTGACTTTGCTCCATCTGGGATGGAAACATGAGTTGTTTGCAATATGGAAAATTTGGCAACTGCTTTCAGTAATAATTTCATAGCTTTAGGTCTCTTCAACAGTTTTTTTAGTTCTATTATTTTGTAGACTTAACAGTAATAGAGTGATGCCCTTAAACCTGTTGGTTGAAGCACCGTCATCCAGAAGGTTTAAATGCTCAAGAAGTGAGGGAATAAAAAAACCAGCTGAGCCTTGTCTGGTTTTAAATTAGTTCAGTTTGACTCCAGCCAGCAGATCCCCATCACTTAATGCCCCACATGTGGCTCTGCCATAATAGGAAAAGGCCACTAATGTTGTGACTATAATACATGAAGTCTTCATAGAGTGTCAGGGAAGTATTTCAGCTTTCTCTCTCACTCATTTTAGTTCCTATTCTGTTGACAACTTCCCTGGCTCTCCTCTTTGAAATTTGTTATTTATACATGTTTCTGATTTGGGCAGTTGTACAAGAGAAGAAAAAAATGTAATCTGGTGGTGATGGGGATAAGTGAGGTTGTTAATTTGTTTTCTTTGAGCACTTTTTGAGCTGATAGTCTCAAGATTTGGAATACAAGTGTTTTGTGCAGGACAGAGGTGGGAATGTAGATAGCTTTTATATTATATTTTTGGTATCCTTAGTATCTCGAGCAAGTCATGAGGAAGTACTAACTTAACAATTTTGCATAGTGTCTGTTCTGCTGTGTTGTACCTTCTAATTTATAGCCCCAAAGAATTTCTCTAAATCTCCCGTCTGTTGTTCCGCTGTGCTCCATTTCAGAGCTTTATGTGTGAAAAGAAGCAGGATGTAGAGATGGAAAACATGGCAAATCTCTGGATATCTAATTAAGTCATGTCTTATGCCTTCATCATGTAATTATAAATATAAAGAAATGAATATAAGTTTAATCTTCATAGTAACTGGATTTTAGAAGTGCAAAAAATAGTATTAGATGTCCCAAAAAACAGAAAAAAAAATTTGGAAATTGTTCTTGTAACTCAATCATTTTGTTTTGAGAAATCTTTGTTTTGAATTGAAACGGTGATTTGGGTATATACTACTCTGGATGAGTTCTTTCTGTTCTGCTGCAAGTACCACAGTAAATTTGTGCTCTGAGGAGCATGCTGATTACATTAGAGAGAATCATTATCTTTGCTCTAAGTGATTTGAGATTATTTTCCTTAGATCAGCTAGTCCATGAGGCTCTGTAAACACGCAGCAGACTGCTTTCCCTTTATGTGCTAAATGGTTGCCTGAAAAACTACATCTGGCATCTTAAGATGTTGCTTTTTCAAGTCAGATATTTGAATCTATGTGTGTGCGCGTACAAGTGCGTGCGTGTGTGTACCACTGAGGGCATGACACGAGGGAAGCGGGGATAAACACTTGAAAAGGCATCACAAGCCACATGTTCAGACTTCCCAAATTATCGTGTGGAAATCCTCTTCCTACGGGAGAACAATATATGGTGCAGAATGCATAGCACCAAGTTGTTTCCATTCTTCTCTCTAGGTACGTGAGAGATGCCACGGAGTTCCCCATTTATTGTTTTCTGTCTGAGTGACAGAACGGGGATCCAGTGTGAAATCTAGAGGGGGTGGTTGGAAAGCACGCCAGCCCAGCACCTGTCCTATCCTACAGCAGCCAGTATTTTACTGTCTTCCAAAACATCTTCTAAACAGTAATTCACTGGTTTTGCTTTGCTCCGAGTTCGTAAATGGCTTTAAACAATCTGATTAAGGTCAAGGTGGTTAGCATGTGCTACAAGCTGTGAGCATTTCTGCACTCCAGGATGAATTTTTTTAAGTTATTTTGTTCATGCGTTCCTCAAGGTGCCGTGTAGTTAAACCACAGTCATTGTAGTTTTCAGGACACTGAGAGATAGGGGATTCTATTGTTCTGCTGAGGCTTCTAAAGTGATGATGGCAAGTGCTGCTTACAGTTAGTTTTTTTTTTTTTAAATCTATTATTTATAATTGACTGAGGGCAGAGTAGTGGGTGGTTTTTTAATAATTATTTTTTTAAAAGCATTTTTAGTTTGCCCTATTTCTCGGTGCACTCTTGCAACTTACTGGAAAAGGTAATTGCTTTAAGCCTAATAGTTATCCTGCCTCTTTCTCTGTCTTAGTACTGGCAGTTAACGGAAATTCGCAAATTTATGCTGCTAAGTGTACGTTTTAACATAAATATTTTCCCCAGTAAACTATGTGAAGTATTTATTTAAATATCTAAATGTTTTGGGTCATGCTGAATACCAGATGTGTATGCTGCTAAAGTGATTGTTTTTTGAAATAACGTGTCGTCTTTTTTGTACTTCTCCTTTTGATAGAGGACACTTTGGGTTCCAGCTGTATCACAGCAGCAGTGTTCCCCTTGCACTGAAGAAAATCCTTCTGGAAGTTCCCTTGTCCTAAAACAAAACATGTCAGCTTTTGCTCTTTCAGGTAGATGAGGTGGTGTATTGGGGAGCGGAGGAGTGACTTGTGTCAAGGGTAGGGCTTTGCTTGGGTATATCTCCCACCAACCCTCTGTCCCATTTTATATAGCAGAGTTTAACTTTCTGTGGAGCGGAGGAGCTCAGATCAAGAAGATGCTGCCAGCTCTTTGCTGTGCAGACCTGGTCAATAGGAAGTGTAGTTTGCCTGGTGTTCCTCTATGCCTTCATGCCCAAATACTTTCTGTGCTACACTGGCATGCTGTCAAAGTAACTCCTATGACTTCAGGGAAGGTAATGAGTTTCACTGTAAAATGCATGTATGTGATGATGGAGTCCTATTTTATTTATTTTAAGTCATATCCTCTTACAGTAGAATAGCTAAACAGAAGAGAATATGTTTTGAGTGAAGAATTGGCCTCTCTGTGAGGGCTGTGGGAAGGATTGAGGAGAGGTGGTTAAGGATTCCGCAAATACATGTATGACCATGTACATTTGCTGTAGTGTTCACTGGACTGTAAAATGCAAAAGTATTGGCCAAGAATTTTATAGTTGCTAGGTTATTTTTATGACTAGTAAATTTTACCTTCAGAGAGATTTTTTTTTTTTTTTTACTTCCTCTTCTGGAGGCAATCTGCTTTAGAGGTAAAGGGAGACTCTAAAAATGACCAGATGGAAATGGAAAAATTACCCATGTAGCAGTTTTCCAGGCAGAGATTATGTATTCTAAACTGGTTTTGGGGGGTTTATTCTCTAAACTTTCAGATAACACCATGATATTAAGAGGGACAGTCTAATTTCATTTGTTAGATCAAGCTCTCAATGTGCAACCAGACTTGTTTTCTTCAGGATACTTTAGGGCATTGAACAATTACATCTGTGGGCTTTTCATGTGAAAAATGGATGGATACACTTAAAAAAGAATTGGAGAGCAGTTCCAGTAGTTACAAATTTAGCTAGGATGTAATAAGGTATTTTGTCTTTGTAAAGAGATAATAGAAATAATATAGCTAGTGTTAGGAATCAGCTCTCCACATGATTTGCCTGTCTGAATTCATAAGAATATTGCTATGCTAATAGACCTATACTGTAGTGAAGAAAGATGGTGTCTAATGGCTGGGAAATCACCCCTGAAAATCTACGTATACAAATCAAATAATACACTGGCACACAGAAATGAATGGCTGATCCCAGGGCCATTTCTTTTCAGATTTAATAATGAACCAGCCAAACCTGGTGCAGTGAACAGACTCCTGCCCGAATCTGTGCCCCAATGTATTATCAGTCCTTTGTTCCCCACCCACGCTTTCCCTGTGGCACTGGGTTGAGCTGTGTGTCTTGTCTTCCTTTTGTGGATAGTAAGGCTAATAATTCTTAATGTAATGAAAATGTGCAGTAGCCCTAACTTTTGTGATAAGTTCCAACCCAGTCACCACTATAGGCATTAATTATGAATGCTTTTACTGTCTATTATGTACTTGACATTTTTAATTAAGTCCCCAAAACCCTCCAAATATTCCTTCCTTCTGTTCCTCTAATTAATCGTGGCTAAAGTGAGAGAATAAATAATTTGAGTAGAATGAAAGATATATTCTAGTAGAGAAAACACTATGTTTCAAAATTACTTGTCCAACTGTGATATGAATTGTACTTTGCTCCAAGTTTGAGCCAGAGGAGGATATAGGGTTTTCTCCTTTGTTTTAAGATAGTACAAACTATTGTTTTATCTTTAATTGCATCACAAGTTTTGCTTTCCAGGGAAAACTGCTAATCTGCCTTGCATTTGACAATCGTGCATTCATCGACTGAGAATGTTCTAAATCCAAAACTGTAACTTTGAAATTTTTTTGTCTCAATTTCGCATGTAAACATAGTATGTGGGGCTGTGAGCTTTGAATAAGACTTGTCCAAGCTGAGAGAGTAGGGAAACAGCTATTCTGAGCAGATCTGGAGCCAGACAGAGAAGAGGAAGTGGGAGGAATCTCTTGCATTCTCTGACTACGTTAGCTGACTAGCTAGCTGCAGTTGGAAGATGTCCTTCATTTTTGCTCTAAGATTGTGCAGTCTGGCCTCTTCCGTAAGGTTCTTCCCTACCAGTGTCAGCACCCTGGATGGTTTTGTTTGTACAACTGCAATTGTTGCGTGTTAGGTGAGGAACTTGGAGTTTCTCCTAACTTGTGTAATTTGCCCAAGAGTGCAAACTCTACAGGCTGTCTTGGAATAGTGTATTTTTATAATGTGGGTTTTTTTTTTTTATGATCATTATCATGGTACTTACTTTATTGAGTCTTATCTTTTAGGATAGGGATGGTCTTGGAACTAGCAAATAGAAACCTTAATCAATTTATTTGATCAAAGTGATTAATTCAAAATTGAGGTTATATGTTTAAAAGCAACAGTTTAAAGAAAAAGGTAATCTTCTTTCAGCATATGCAGAGTTGGTACCTCATGAGCAAAGACCTCATGAGCATGAGACATGCCTCCAGAGGAGGGAAAGGAGAGCATGGCTGGAAGACAACCTGATTCAGGAGAGTAGATTGAAGTGATTTTTTTTTTTTTTTTTTTTTTTTTAATTTTTAGTTTTCTTCTCTGTATGGAAGGGAAATTTAAAAGGTAGTTTTGTTGCATTTAGCAACACTGGGACTTAAGGGGAGTCCAAGTGAAATAAATGAGCTTTGGCTCATTTTGGATAGCTTCTGTGAATATACCAATACATTTTCACTGTATGGGAAAATACAGTGCCCCAAAATAGTCTTTTCCCTCTTGCGTTTGGGAGCCTTCCAAAATAGGAACTATTGTAATAAGTCTGCTTAATTTTTCTGACCTAGGTCAGAGAAGCGTTCTCATCTCTGTTGTGAAGAATTGTGAATTGCAGAGATTATTCTTTCAGAAATGATGCATTTCTCACAGTTAGTTTATGTGTGTACTTCCATTTTAAAGAAAAGACTCCCTTGTTTGTATAAAAGACTGTGTTTGTTTCGACCTCTGTTTAGTGGATATATCAAAAGAGTAACTCCAGACTAAGGAAGCTTTGATTTCTTCCTTATAATCTTTAAAAATTCTGGTGTGTTTATCTATCATAGTGCTAAGTGGTGAAACTGTCGTGTTATCTTTGGTTAGATGTCATTTCACATACAGACCCCGCTGATGGACTTGGGGCCGAAAAGAACAGACTAGATGCTGCTTTGAGTGTTGTTCTTCACAAAAGCCTATTAAAGGTCAAGAGAAACAGAAGCAGAGGATTTCTAACTCATTTTAGAGTTGAGCCCTGAAAAATAGTTGGGGACACTGAGGCTTCTCACAAGGCTTGATTGTAAGAAACCGTATTTAATTTAGGTTTTAACTTTCTGATGTGTATCTATTGTGCATTTGAGGTAGAGACTGTACACGGTTTTGAGTCTTCAACAGTATATATGTGGCTTGCTACTGAGACCAGGAGCCATCGAAACTTTTCTGGTCATATTTAAGGGTCTCTAGTAATGATTTAAGCACCAGTAACATTCGATTGTTGTTATAGACTGTGGGGTTTTTAACTATTGTTATTTTAAATTATATTATTCGGTTTTCAATCAATGTAGCACACTAATTTTAAAGTCAGTTACTATATGGAGTTGCTTACTGAAAGTTAGCCTCCGTTTTCAAGCTTGGTTGGCTAAATGTGCAGCTGCTTAATGCATCTTAAGTATTGCTTTTGGGAATCTGGATGTGACTGCCTGTGATCTAACAGTATGTCCCTGATGCCAGATACTGATATTTGCTATTTCCGCTCTTCTACGACGCAGATCTGTGCAACACTTGGAAATCATGGTGGAAATGAAATAAGAGAAATTAAAATTAGAATTGCTATACAGAAGAGAGCAGAACATAAAATACTTGATAATGTCAACTTTCCTGCTATTAAAAAAACTATTAAAAAACCCCCCAAAGCTTTTCAAAAATGCATACCAGATGACTGTTATTAAAGAATGTTTTTTGTAGCCTGTAGACTACTGTTATGATTGTATTACTTCCCCAGATCAAAGTTACGAAACAGATGACTAAAAAGAAGAGCTTCAGTGGTCTGAGAGCTTTAAAAGACAGACAGACAGGCGGTCACTGCTTTTGAGAAACTTCATTCACTAAATGCAGTCGGAATATAAAATTCCAAATGAGATCAGAAATTTAAATTATTTAATTGTGGAATAATGCCAAATTGTTCATAGCGTTTTTGTATCTTGAGTGGTTTTAAGGATATTAATGGCTGAATGCATTTGAGGTTTTTAACTACTGTGGAACGGCTATTTCAAGTCCTTTTGTTCTCCTGGGGCTCTCGTTTTGAAGACCAACACCTTCAGTCATCACAGTCTTAAAAAAAAAATCTAAGCACGGTTTCTGTGGGCAGAGGCAACTGTTGATTTAGCCCCTCTGTGTGTCTTGTCTGCTCCATCTTGTGTAAATCTCCTCACTTCAGTCTGTCAGAATTCACAAATATGCTGAAGTGCAGATTTGGAGGAAGCTCCAGAACAGAACATGGTGGGGGAGAACAGGCTCGGCTGTGCTGCCACATGAATATGCAAAGTTGGAATGACAGGACGTACCAGATATGTTCCTGAACCCATTCCCTGTCAATATTAATAAGTATAACTAGTACAATAATTTTCTTTGACTCTTCAGAGGTTGTGAGCTAATGAGAAGGAGAAGTTTGGGGAGAAATTGTGGCCATTGATTTAGACCAAATTTTCAAGTTTCCTCTGTCACCAGGCAATTCTCAAGGTCAGACTTCACATGAGCTAATCAAGTGCAATATTGAATTGTTAGGAGGAGTGGCAGAGGCTGTGAGAGAAATGAGTTCTGTTTCTATGCACCTTCAAATTCACTGTGAAATGGTACACAAGGACCTCGCTGATTCAAAAGAGGCGATACCGGCCAATAACCTGCTCATTTGGCAGCAACTCTGGTGTTCTGCTTGTCTGCTCTCAACTTCCATGGAGGCAGAAGCTGAATGATGTTGTTGAGTGCAAATGAGTATTGTGATGGCCTTTGAAATGCAGTATGTGTAGCATCAATGTATGCTTTGGAAATTGATTTCCTGAAGCTGTTGATTCTGGTTGGGTTGCAGATTCCTCCGCACTGTTGGCAACATGCCACATTCAAGTAATATATCCTTTGGACTGTATCAGTTTTAAAAACTTCACGTGAAAAAGCCTGCTTTTTGTAGTATTTATTTGCTTAGGTATTAGAACTGAAATGCTTAACCTACAGGAGTTTTTAATTTTGCTAGTAACCCTTCATTGATGGGTTGTGGGTATTTGTTGACCATAACATGAATAATTAAGGTAAAATGACCATAGAATTTGCAATTATGTCAATTAAGAATTTCTGTAATGAGGTGATTAAAGTGGTTGCTGCCTGCATGTGATGGGGTTGGCCAGCTGTTTAGTAGCTAATTTAAATCATTTCCGTTGAATGTTTCTAAAATACTGCCGTGTATGTGAATGAACAAGAGAGCTCCTGTAAAATAAAGAGAAAATATTCTCTTTATGAAAAAATGAAAATGAAAAAATATAATAGATCAGAGCTGTATTAGTTGAGATTTTTAATTTTAAAAAAATCAAGATATTTGAACTGTGATGGAATATAAGAGTATTCTCATGTGTTGTGGGAATAGATTTTCAAATGAAAATATTACCTACAGGAAAGCAGAATTTTTTTCCTCAACCTTTTTGAAAGTGTGGCATAAACATAGGTCAAAACATGTGAAATCTTGTAAGCTTCAAACTTCCAACATATTTGCTGTACTTTTGTAAATTGGAGACTTGGCTTAGTCTACTATTATACCTTTTGGGTTAAGAGTTTGCAAACCCCACAAATCTGCATAGAGCTTCATGAACCACACATCTTTTTTTTCGTTTGTTTTTAAAATGGCAAGTTTGCATTAAATGCAACATAGACATAATTTTTGGTCACCTTTCTTAATTCTGGGGAAGGTTTCAAAGCTAAGTTGGGTCCTTGGAATTTACAGATGCTGTGTGTCAGCTGAAGTTAGCAATTACCCTTCATGGCACCGCAACTTTCATCTGTAGTATCTGTGACCTGCTGTGACTGGTCATACTGATGACATATTAGAGGTGTTTGAAGGTTTTGGAGATGCTGCTTTTAGTGATACAGAAGAAGGATGAAATGCTGGAGTTTTGCGTGTGTGGATAATTAAGTTTGTCACCACCTGCTGTTTGACTTCACTGAGGCCTACAAAAAGTCTTCACTGTGGCTGTTTCCTCAGATGACATGGAAGTACTGCAAGGGATGAGTATGCTGCTCCGTGTTACGGTATTTTTGTTGTTGACTGTGGGAATTAAAAACGGACCCCCATGTGCCAGTCATAACTTGACAAAGGAAATGTGGCAGTATGGAGACTGAAAATTGCATGCTGAGGTAGGGTGGCTTAGATTCTTTTATTAGTATTAAAGCTTAGGTTTTGGAACTGGAAAATTTCTTTGAAGGCAAGTCAGTAAGATAGCCTTTTAGATTTGGCTAGGATTTTTAATGTGGCTTGAGGATTTCAGATCTGTTTTAAGACTTGCACTAAACTACCCCTATAGGAAAAATGTGTATTAGTAGAAATGGGGACTTGAAACCTTATGGTACTGAGTTGCTTAAAATTTCCTTAAAAAGAAACAATCAACCAATGCCTTCCCATCCCCTCAACAAAAAGCCCTCCCTTAAGCGTTTTTGTTGTCCAAGAGTGTTCTGTTCAACCAGTGAAAGTAGTCATCTTTATTATGGTGCCAGCTCATACTGTGCTGTATTGTCACATTTCTGAAATATTCTATTTAGATTTGAAGTCATAGCCAAAGGGAGCCTAAATTATGTAAATCTTGTCAGAACCACTCTTCAAACCTCTAGAGGAATTACTACTTGGTTCCTGTCCATAAATATAATTTAAAATGCGGGGATTTCTAAAGAACAGAGAGACTTGCCTGTATAAGAACCATTTCTTTCTCTTGTTATTTTTCTTCTAGTTAGACTTAGCTGATATAGAGACAGAAATCTTGTTATGCCAAGTCTCAATGCAACTTTTCTTTTTCAACTGCTTTATTTCCTCTTTTTACTCCATTTTTTGATGCTTCTAAGAAAACTCCACTTTTCCTGTTCTAATGGTAGAAATGAGTGTCGTTTGATTTGATTATGTGAGGAAAATGGAGGTGTTCTTTATTTAATGGCTTAATGTGTAAATGTAATTAGATAATGATTTTGTCTTGTCGGGTGAAGCTGGACATTGGAACCTTTTCCAGCAGAGGAAAAGGCAGCGGAAGGTATGTGGGCCTGCTTTACGCAGGCTGCTCATAACCACAGAAGGGCAGAAAATTGGGTACTGTACTTGGAAAATACAAAGCAACAAGGTGGATTTCATTTGATTTAGACATTATTGAGTTTTGTAGATTCAAATTGGCTTCCTCAGTGTTGCACAACGGGAGAGATGCAAACATGGCGCTGGTGTCATCCCATCCCACAAGACAATAACCCGGTAATAAGGGATATGTATTACAGACAACTTACTGAGGTGGAGTAGTTGGTTTTGGTAGGTGCGGTACGTGGCCTTAAAGATTACTGGCTTAATTTTCACCACTTAGTGACTTTCACGTAAGTCTAGTAGAAATCTTTGTTGGCAAGAAGGGGCTCTCTTAATAGCTGTGCTTTTATATCAACTGAAGTTATAAAAGGAAGAAAATTGTTTTATGTATTGAAGTGTAGAATAGCTAACAGTATTATAAGATTATCTTGTCTTTCTGTCTCCATCCTAGAAGAATTTTTACAACAAAATAGCAGCCTGTGTCTTAAAAGTGATTCTACTGAATGCACAGATCGTAACGGGATACAAAATTTAAACTGTAAATTAAATTCATTCTTAGCATAATCCCTGAGTCACTGAAGAATTGAAAGGGATATGTTTGACACACAGGTGTTTGCATACTATATATTAGTCTCTTGTGACAACAGTGAGTGTGGAGTCATCAGCTGAAAAACCTGGCTAGGCTTGAGGGAACGATCCATAGCATTACTCACTATACCTTACTTTGGATTATTTTTTGATAAGGATTTTCAAAGGTCTACGTCAATGTAAAATTAGGCCTAGTAGGCACTGCTTATCATTTCATCATTGGGTTTATACGCAGCATAACTCTATAAATACAGCTTTTAATGCACAAGAGAAGTAATTTTATGTTCTCTAGCAAATGTACTCTAAAAACATGTTTTGGAACAAGTCATTACAGAAGTGTTGAAACCGATTTCCTTCTTTTAATTTCCCTTTTTTTTTTGTCTTTCTGAATGCAGCCTTCATGAAAGAGATGAAAAATGAAAGTTTGTTTTCATATTTTTCTTAACTGCAGCAGAGTTGTATGGGAGTCCAGCCAATGCATTTAAGTAGAGAAGCAGGCATGCAGATTTTCCGGAGTTAGAGGCATCTGGGAAGAAGGCTTGAAATGACCATTTTGAACTTTTTTCTTTTAGGCTTGTTTCTCAAAATACCGTTGAGGCTTTTTAATGGGTATCGTTTCAATCTAGTAAAATGAAAATCTGGGGCCATTGGTGAGATGATACCATCCTAACAAAAGTGAAGAGAATTTTAAGATGGCAAGTTTATCTGCAGTCACATTTCAAACATCTGTATTTTTCAAAGGTTTTCTTCTCTTTTAAGTGATTTTTTTTTTTTTTTTTTTTTGTGTGTGTGTGTATTGCAAGGCTGGCTCTTGTATTACAATGTGACAGCTGTGGCATACCACCAGGAATTTGAAGCTTTTTGGAACTGGACAATGAACTGTACCTGCTGCTGGAACAAATCTCTTCATCAGTTAGTACTTTGTATGCAGAAATCATTTTTTAAATGAGGGAGAATTACTAAACTTGAGTCTTCTAGATAAATACGTTATTTCCCTTTTAGTTTCTTGTTCTTAATCTTTGGATTCTTTTGTTTGTCTGCCAAGCATATTTTAGCACAAGTACTTTACCTTTCATTGGATTTTTTTTTTAAATGTCATGCTGTATATTTCAATGGATCTGATTATTTTCTACTTGTGGAGTGGAGAAGAGGAAGCCTGCTCACCCAGAACTTAGAGCAGATTTTCCAGTGATGTTTTTAGAAAAGAAAAGTTTGCTAAGTGTGGCAATAAATGTTTAATGACACTGTGATGAAAGTGGAAACTCATATAGCCCAATGTCACTAAAATTTGAATACTTTTCACACTTAGGGTTTTTTCAAGACAAAAAGAGGATCTTTGAAGAGTAGCTTAAAATGCATCATATAAGAAGATGCTGAATATACTCTTAGTATAACTTAAAAGACTGTATGAAAAAAGATGCAAATAATGAGTTAAAATTAACTAAAAGATACTTTAGATGTAATTTTCAGATAACTGCTGTACAGTTTCTATCATAATTCAATGCAAAATACTTGAATATAATTACAAGACCAGGATGGTGTGTTGTGTTATTTTTTTTCCTAAGGTAAATATCTGGTCGTAAGGTTCAAACACTTCAGAAAGACTGTAACTTCTCTTTCAAATTGTTTGAATTTGGCTTTTCTGTCTGATTATATTCCTGTGAGTCACTGGATAATCATCTACATTTCACTCTTGGATGTTATATTTACTCCTTCTTTATTGTTGCCTTATTGAAGGTTGTGATGATTTTCAAAGTAATTCCCATCTCAGCTCTGATGAGCTGATGGTATTTTTTTTACAAAAAAAAAGAAAGCGTTTATCCCTTGGAGGAAATAGCAGTATGTTTTGGGCCAGGAGAAGAGGGAGGCAAAGTGAAAAGATCCTGTTTAATAGTAGAAGGAGAGCGGTAAAATGAGTAAAACTGAACACTTTATGAATGGTTGAAAATTATTTCTCCAGGGCAGAAACTGTTTTAAGGAGCATGAAAGGAAACTTGTACTGTTGTTACAGCCCCAAAGAGAGGTAAATGTCCCATTTGCCTATCAGAAAAATCGTTCAGCTTCCATAATAGCACAGCACATTTAATACTTGAATTTGAATTTCTATCATTAGTCATAATCTTTAAGAAATAGTTCTTACCAGGTACCTTCCTATTTTGGGCTCTTTTCCCACGTGTGTGTTTTTCTACATTTATTCAAGCTGGATTTCATTTTATTTCTGGTTCGTGCATCTTACCCCTTTAATTTCCAATGAACTCTCTTATATTGGCAATAGTGCTCCCACTAGTATTCTATATTAGCTCTCTTATGGGTATGAATGAATTAAACATTTCTGTAAGGTCTGTCAAAGCTGAAAACTTTGCAAGTCCCATTATTATTTTTGTATCCCAAGGTAAGCTTATCTGCGAAAGTGAGATTTTAACCTGAAATGATAAAGAAATTTACAAGTCAGGTGTTGACAATGGAGGAAAATAAAGGGAGGAGGTGGTGGGACACAGTAAAAATGATGAAACAAGGTATCACTGTTAACACTGTGAACACTTAAATTATGTTTTTCTTTATTAAGGGTAGTGGTATTTTGGGAAACCAGGGTGACAGAAAAGATCATTTGTGTGTGAGCACACAATGTATCATTCTTAAAGTATATTATCTTTTCCAGCTCTTTTCACCAAACGGTGCCAAGGCGATACTAACAGCTCCTAGGCTTGTATCTTCATATGCAAAGAGCAGTCCTCTGCTCAGCAAATCTGTGTGACCCAGCACTGCAGGTGTGATAGAGAATTGAGGCAACGCTTTACAAAGTAGCTTTAGCTACTAACATAGCAACTTGGGTAGAATTGAATTGCCTGTTTTTCTGCCCTCTGTGCAAGGGAATAATGTTCCTGCCCCAGCCCAAGGGGAGCAATAGCAGACAGGGTTCCCTTGAGGAGCAGAGCTCAGTAGAGCCTCCCCTCTAACTTAGATTTCAGGTAGAAGTTACCCTTAGCAATAGGACTCATCGTGGCAAATCCCCAAATGCAATAATGATGGTAATGCAGTTCTGACGTTTCTTTTGGTTGCAGAACTAGGGAAGGTGTCATCTCCCTGCAGTATGTTCACAATAGCAGATAAACCTTAATTGTGTTAGTAGAGTGCAATGGTAAGGTTCATCTTGTCAAACTATGTTGGAAGCTTGGTAGCCACAGTGGGCTAATGGCAGAATTAGGTAAAGTTTTCAGTGTTTAACTCTTCAGTGACTTCATATACTTGTTGTCCAGAATTTCTTTGGTTGATGCTGTAGAAAATGACAATTTTTAATAACAAAACACCACTGCGACACTTTGTTGCATTTTTTTGTTTGTGTTTAAGATGAGCAACCAGTAGTAGCCATGGTCTTACTTAGGAAAAAAGCCCTAGAACAGTATTTCTAATGTGTATCTGTGTCTCCGTTGTTTTCCTGTTCAAGTTGAATGTGAATTAATTGGTAGGCTATATATCCTTGCTTGCATAAGGAATGCATGATTTTGATACACTTTTAGAATGGATTTGCTAGCTATTTGTTGGATTATACTGTAAATATTTCATATCTTAATCTGTGCGTGCAGTTGAGTGTAGTCCTAGATTGGTACAGCTTCTCTGAATTGTAGGTCTTTATTGAGATTACCCATTTCTCAAAACCTAGGTATTATTATTTTAAGGTCTGTACTACTCTTTGTCACGTTATCCTGCAAGATGAGATTTGGCTAGGTTATCACAGAAAACGCTGTGAATTATGTGACACAAAACTAGTTGAACAGTTCTGCAACCCTCCCGAAGCCAAAAAAGTACTATATTCTTTCATAGTTTATTCATCTGAAAAAGGATCTGGAAGCAGATTACAAACATGGATCAAGAGTCTTTCAAAGCAATTTTTGCAGGTGGGAGAGCTATAGTGGATTTCAAGTTATGATGCCCAAGCAACATAAACAGCATTTTATTTGATGAAGCAGGCAGTGAAGGAAAGCCCACGCGTTAAGGTATTTTTTATGAGATAAAAGGGTCTATTTATGGTAAGATACAAGGCTAACTTCTTTTTGTTCTGAATAAATGGATATACTTATCCATTCCTTCTTATTATAGTTAAAACTTTTTGTTGATGGTTTAAGTCTTGACTGCTTTTTATCAATTATGTCTGTGAAGAGACAAAACTGAAGTCCTGCCTGGAAGGTGGAGTGTTGTAACACAAAACACACAGTGAAACAAGTTGACTAAACCCTCATGAAAGACTATTAGGCAGAGCAGATCTTAGGACTGAGTGTCTGAAGGTACACGTTCACAGCCAGTTTGTTTTAATTTTGAATTGCAGAACTCGACCATATTCATTCTTTTTTTCTCAAAATTCTGTGTTCATCTGAGAACCCTTATGCTTCCTGCAAGCTAGAAATCAGATTGGCTGGCTTCACATGTTTTGTTCGGGATTATAGGATATACTTTAGAGAAGCCTCTCAGTTGATACCGTACTGAGCACAAAAGTATCTTATTCAGTTGTTAAGCTGGGACATTGGGAAACATGAGATATTTATTTACAAAAGTAGGTCGTAGTTCCTTGTTTTTTTCAGGCCCATTTTTAGTGCTAGTTTGTTAGTAGCATTACCATCAGCTTTCATATACTTCTTGTTGGCTGAGGCCACACTGTGAAATTAGGAAAGGACTTTTTCTCTATTTGTAAAACTCATAGGCTATTTTTTTTTTTGCTATAGTTCACCACAGATACCAGCTTTAGTCATTTGGAAGACAAAAGATCAAATATAAGAAAGAAAAGTAGCAGTGGTTTGTTTTTTTTCTTCTTCACCCCCTCATTTGCTAAGCACAAGTGAGGAGAACTGTCATGTGCATACTTCTCATGCAGGACTAGAAATGCCTTAGGTTTTGCACAGTTTCCTGCATGAGGAGGATGAGAGTATCCACAGTGGGGCTGAATTGAATTTGTGAAGTAATGAGACAGCTGCAGTTCATTCAAATTTGCTTTCCTGTGAGCTCGTTGGGGGCTATCATTGGTTAGTATTGTTCCACTGTTCTCTATTTTGGAGTGCTCTGTTTATAGATGTGCTCCATGAATTTTTGGAAGTGTGCATTTGCACAAGTTAATGAAATTCTCAGCCTAAACCTCCACATATTATGTTGAACCCACAGTGGCTTGTAGCAACGTGATGTTTCCTCCTGTTATGTGAGAAGGACAACCCAGTTTGTGGGAAGATTAGGTCTTGTTGTTTTGGGCTGAAGAGCAGATATATCAGGAAACTGAAACCAGTTTATTCTTCTTTTGAAAGCACCTGCTGGATTTTTCAAATAAATCTTGCTTTTTGAATTCTAGAAAGAGATACTGTTTTTCTAAATACTGCTTTCTGCTTTACACGTAGAAATTTTTCCCCACTTGTGAACCTATCAAAATAATAATTAAAATGAAAAAAATAACCACATCTATGTTTCTGTAGAATAGTTGGATTTTTTTTTTGTGTGTGTCTACAGTGTAGGCCCTCCTGAAGTTTATACCTTAGCCTCAGAGTAGGTGACTTCTTTGTGAATTGCTGATTTTTTTAAAAATATTTTTTTACAAGCATATTTAAAAAGAAAGTTAACAGCTGTAGTTCTTTATGGCCTTTGACTCTAAGTCTGAAAATGTGACATGCAATTCAGTATCTTTACGTTACACATCATCAAGTGAAGTGAGTCGTATCTTTAATTTAAAAAGTTCACCATGGTCGTGCAGCAAAGGAATGATACCACTTCAGAAAAAACCCGAAGGTATGGCCAAGGAAGGGTGGAATAGAGGAAAGCAGTTAGTCATCAATATAAATCAGATGGTAGGATATACAGAGAAACTGATAGGAAGGCAAAACACTTGAGTGATGGAGTAATGGAGGAATGTAATGGGAGACAAAGCAGGCTTAACTATTGTACCTGTTTTACTTGGAATAGTTATTTCATGTTAATTCTACAGCTTTTGCTTTTTTAAAAGGACCAATC
The DNA here is from genome assembly GCA_033628505.1 of Tringa tobata. Taxonomy (NCBI): domain Eukaryota; kingdom Metazoa; phylum Chordata; class Aves; order Charadriiformes; family Scolopacidae; genus Tringa; species Tringa tobata. The sequence continues at coordinate 2,284,098 of JAHREE010000567.1, forward strand.
TGACATAATTTAGTAAATAGTATTGAAGGATGTAGTATCTAACCTCAATTCATGAATTAATAGAAAACAGCCTGTCTGCCTCAGACTGAGGTGGTGGTTGAGTTTTTTCAGTTTGATTTTTGTTTTTTTGTAAGAGGTTACAGTTTTATTCAGAATCACAGAATCGCCTAGGTTGGAAGGCACCTTTAAGATCATCTAGCCCAACCAAAAAAAAACCCAACAAACCACACCTACTCACCACCAACCAACACTAAACCATATCATGGAGCACTGTGTCAATTTGTCTTTTGAACACCTCCAGGGATGGTGCCTCAACCACTTCCCTGGGCAGCCCATTCCAAGGCTTAATAACCCTTTCTGTGAAGAAAATTTTCCTAATATCCAATCTGAACCTCCCCTGGTGCAACTTGAGGCCATTTCCTCTTGTCCTATCGCCTGTAACTTGGGAAAAGAGACCTACCCCCACCTCTCTGCACCCTCCTTTCAGGTAGTTGTAGAGAGCGATAAGGTCTCCCCTCAGACTCCTCTTCTCTAGACTGAACACCCCCAGCTCCCTCAGCCTCTCCTCATAAGACTTACTCATCAGACCCCTCACCAGCTTCGTTGCCCTTCTCTGGACTTGCTCCAGCACCTCAATATCTTTTTTTTTTTTTTTTTTTTATTCTGGGAAGGGGCCCAAAACTGGACCCAGAACTCGAGGTGGGGCCTCACCAGTGCCCAGGACAGGGGGACCATCACCTTCTGAGGCCTATTCACCACACTGTTCCTGACACAGGCCAGGATGCTGGTGGCCTTCTTGGTCACCTGGGCACACTGCTGGCTCATGTTCAGCCAACAGTCAGCCAACACCCCCAGGTCCTTTTCTGGGGCCAGGCAGCTCCAGCCACTCTGCCCCCAGCCCGTAGAGCTGCAGGGGGTTGGTGTGACCCAAGGGCAGGACCCAAGGGCAGCCCTTGGCCTTGTTGAACCTCATCCCATTGGCCTTGGGCCATTGATCCAGCCTGTCCAGATCCCTCTGCAAAGCCTCTCTACCCTCCAGCAGGTCGACACTCCCACCCAATTTGGTGTCATCTGCGAACTTACTGAGGGTGCACTCGATCTCCTCATCCAGATCATTGATAAAAATGTTAAAGAGAACCAGCCCCACAGGTGTCCCTGTGGGACACCACTCGTGTGTCTCGTGTGAGCCTTCAACTGGATTTAACTCCATTCCCCACCACTCTCTGGGTCCAGCCCTCCAGACGGCTTTGAACCAGCTGAGAGGATTCCCATCCAAGCCATGGGCAGCCATTTTCTGCAGGAGGATACTGTGGGAGACTGTGTCAAAGGCCTTGCTAAAGTCCAGGTAAACAACATCCACAGCCCTTCCCTCATCCACCAAGCGGGTCACTTTATCATAGAAGGAGGTCAGGTTTGTCAAGCAGGACCTGCCCCTCATGAACCCGTGCTGGCTGGGCCTGATCACCTGAGCGTCCTTCATACGCTGAAAACAGTTTGTGTAAGTTCTGGGGAGTTGTACTTGAGTCCTCTTTCTGTCTTAGAGAATGTAGGACACTCTTAAAGGCTATAGTAAAGAAAGAAAAAACCCAATCCAAACAGATTCGAACATAGCTGGGCTGGATGACATCTCAAAAGGTAGTATCACTTGAGTGATCATAGAATGGAGGTTTTGTTAATGAGTCTGCCAGTTTTGGCAAGAATGAGGCTTATATAGTAATCAGTTGTTCTAGGAAAGGTCTCCCCTGCCTGCTTCGTTGGATTTGAATTTGTGAATTACAAACCTTGCTCAAGGGAGGATGTTCCCAGATGAAGTGCCTGATCTCAACTTCTCAAATAATAGATCCTGCCCTTGTGGATTTTAAGTTCTTAAGTATTTCAAGGGCATCCTCAAGAATCTTTTCTTGGTCTAAGCCTCTTTAGAAGGATAGCTGCTGACCTTTTCTTCAGGCCTATTGTGAGCTATCACTTGGGTCTCCCCATAGCACTGGCAGTGATTCTGCTCTGTGTTTTTGAACAAACAGAAGGTCTTTTTTTTTGACTCTTCTTAACCTTAGATAACAGTGAAAGTATTTAATGTTGTAGAGGAAGCTTTCTTAGGTGAGGGGGAGACAGGTAGTCTAGGTGGAAAAGTTAATGGGGTTTGGGGCATACTGAAGGAATGTAGATTTGTAATGTCTCTGAGCTAATTGGGGAAAAAGATGGGTTGTATGGCAAGACTGTATGACTGAAACCTTAATAGTCTCTGATTTGATGGCTTTAGGGAAGCTGATTTGTGAAGGACATGAGATGCTTGATGAGCGTGGGTGGTATTACATAATCGCAGCAAAAAGAACTTGGAAAAATATTTGGAGACCTCTCTCTGTGTTTTCAGACAGAGCTGGGTTCTGTTGTCCTCACAGCCTAACATCTGGCTGTGATTTCACATCTAGTGAAAAGTTGTTTGAACGAGGTCTGAAACATTATAGCAGTTGCTGTGCTGAAACAGTGCTGTCACTAGCTACTTATCTAAGCTGAACTGTGATGATTTTATTGCTTGTAGTGATTGCTGTCTCAAGAGCTCAAGTTGACAACTATTTAAGAAGAAAACCTCTACGTATTGTGAAAATTAGCCAGCATCTTTAACTGGTTATCTAGCAAAGTGGAGCCTTGTTGAATTAGTTCACTAGGAGCATCTGCTTAACACCTTCTTAGATGCCAGAGAAGGTTGTTCATAATCTCAATAGCTGCCCTCATGAAATAATAGGATAACTTAAATTATTTTATATTTATTTGGGTAAGGACTCCGGTTTCTGTTTGCTGCAATTCTACTATGTAAAGCTGCCTCTTCATTTTTGGACATCATCAGTTGTGTGGGCCCAGTCCCAGAAGGCAATCTCTAAACTGAAATGAGTTTATAGTTGCCAGTGCATTCTTTGGGACTGATCTGAGATTTGAATGCTCCCTATTGATTACACCATTCAAAGCTTTGTGGATTTTTAAATTTGAAGGTACTGGTTTTATTAAAAAAACCTAAAGATTAAGTGAAACAAAATGTGTTAATTTTTTTCTATAAAAATTAAACAACTTTGATTTCTATATTGTGGGGAGTTTCTAAACAGTAGTAAAGCAGAGTTAGCCTTAGAGGATCTGGAGAGTTGTCATTCCAAATACTCCATAGAAAATTATTTTAAATTATGATAAAAAAATCAGTTAAGTGCTTTACCACTATAGGTAGCATTTGAATGTACTCTCTGGGATTTAGTCCGACCCCTAAGAATGCCCTGTGGTCTTTGTCTTTAATAACACATGTCTTTTTTCATGTCTCAATCTGAGTCTTACCACCGCAGTACAGCGGAACCGTATAATTGTCAAGTTTAGCATTGGCATGTGTGTTCTTTTAAAGTTAATTGTTGTTTTATGCAAATGTTTTGGCAGTTCGTAATGTTAATACGGTGATTATTTCCTGAAGAAAAACAGGTGAAGCCAGAAGCAGATTGCAAGCTCGCATTACCTTGCACCACATTGAAACTGTATATCTGTTGAGCTGGCGGTGAGGCAGATGTTGTTTGGATTTACAATGACATCTCACAGCAATCGGGATTAAGAAGTACTTTTTTTTTTGTAGGGCCTCAAATGTCACTGAAGCAGCTGACTGCATTGTGTATTCAGAAACTGCTGGCAGCTGGGGTGGAATAGAGGTAGTGGTTATTCCAGCCAGGAGAACAAGGTGTTGGTCAAGGTTTTACGTCTGTTACTGGGCTTCTGTTTTTGTTTGGTGTCTCTCACTTTTATTTTATTTTTTTTCCCATTTTGTTTGCCCAGAAAAGTTTGCTCAATCTACTTTACCAGCATTAGTTAATTGATGGTCGTCTTGTAATGGGATGGCAGTAGAGGGGGAGGAGACTACTATTTGGGAGGACAGAAACACTAGATAGTATGATATACCTGTGTATGGATGGTAATTAGACCTGCTCCTGATCTGTACCATCAGGAATCAAGGCTTTGGACTATGTACTTGCTGCTAAGTCTGAAGTCAGCCTGATGGACAGAGGAGTCTGTCTGGTATGAGCTTTTATGGAGATGCTGTCAAATTGGTTGTAGTTTAGTCGGGGCTGATCTGGAAAGTGCCCCAAGTTTAACCTCCAAATCCTTGAGGACTGTTGCTTCTGGGTATTTGTTCAACTGTTTCTGTATGAAGGAAATGTCTCCTACAGGTTGGATATTGGCCTTTACAGCCTTTTCTTCCTACTCCAGCCTATTTTCCCAACATAAAAGAACATGAGTGGGAACACAAGGCTTATCCTAGAAGCGTTTGTCTGTCACTGTGCTGTATTGAAATGTCGCGTGGCTGATTTCTTACTAATCTGAAAACCAGAATGAGTCTATTTCTTGATATGAGAGATTATAATTATTTTTTTTTTACCATACAAAAAAGGGTGTTTGGAGATTTGTGTTTAATGAGGCCAGAAGTGGGTCAAAATTAACACCTGGAATGGAGGGAGCCTAAAGGCTTAACAGGAGTTTGTACCCAGTGATGCAGAGGCAGAATGATCTCAATATGACACAACTTTATTACACTTGCCAAATCACATCAGGTTTTTTAACCTGGACTGGAAATACCAAATGAGACCTTTCACTTATCTTTTCACATATTTGGCATAGTTGGTCTTTGATAATTGCTTAACAGCAGCAAATTCTAGCATGCATCTTTGAGTCATGTGTTTTTATTCTTAACAACCTTTACATACTGATAAAAACTTACAGAAGGTGGTAACGCACGAATGTCAGTCTGTTTTCTTACGACCTTCTTGTACTTTAGTGTTACATATAATAATTTTTCAGAATAACACTGTCTTTTTATGGACTTTGCCAACTAGCAAAACCATTTCAGTTACTATAGCCATGACAGCGATGGTAATTTTAGTCACTTAGGATTAAGTCTTTGTGTTTTGGGTGCAGTTTGTTTCAGCTGATGCACTGAAGAAAAGTGATTTCACAATGCAATTACTTTGTAAAACACACCATTCTTTTCCTTGCAAAATGAAAGAAATTACAATATATCCATGTATTGAGTAACTTAGTCATATGCCGAAGTGTGGGGCTTATATAGGTCAGCATGGCTCTAGTTAAGGCTGAAATTCTGGTACACCCAGAGAATTAGCGATGAATGACCTCTTGAAGTTTAAATAGAGTTTGGCACCGCTCTCGGGAGGATTTATCAGGAGTGGCATTCACACAGAGCTGAGAGCAGCTGGAAGGAGCCCAGCACAGCTGCCTGCAGTTGCTTGGGCTTGTGCGCCACAGCCTGTCTTCAGTTGTGGGGCAAAGTTCTGTCTCTGTACTGAAAACCTGGGAAACTTAAAATACATAAGCTATTTAAATTGGGGGGGGATTGCAGGCGTTTAGCACTGGCTGGTAACTGTAGTGGAAAAAAGCAGCACATACACTTCCTATTACACTCAGCTGTCTGTAATGCTGCTGCGCTGTTCTGGAGCATTGTGTGAAAAAAGAACTCAGGAAAGTAATAAAGCAGTTTCTCTCACTCTGTATTTTCTGCCCTCGTCTGCTGTTCAGGGTGCAGCTCTGTGTACTTTTTACTCAGAAGTGGTGCTGCTAGTACAAATTCCTGCCCTTTGCGAATGTTCACTGCGCTGGTTGTAGGGCTACCCTGTACTTACTGTAAATCTAATTAGCCATAAAGTTACCGTGAGGTACTGGAGGGGGTTTTTTCCTCATCAAATGGAATTACTTCAGCTGAGAATCTGGAGGATGTGCACTTGTATTTGCGTTGGGGCATGTCCATAATGTGCATCTTCTATGGGGCTGTTTGCACTTGGACTTTATCTGTGTCCTTTATCAGGTCGCCTCTGTGCTCTAGTGTCACTGCTCAGACACTGCTGCTTGAGACTCTGTTTTCTGCTGAGGGTAGGGTGTGCATGATGTGGCAGGTGATGTTTAGCAGGATGGCTCTGCTGTTACTTCTGCAGTACTCACAGAGGTGGAGGCAGGGTTTTCTCCCCTTGGTGGTGTTATGTGGTTATGATGCTTTATCACCCTACTGTGAAGTTGCTGTGGCTTTTGCAGTTACTCTTGCAATTTATACTGTGGTTGCCTGTCATGAGAGATTTTTCAGCTATGTCCAACGAGTCTGTTGCTTGCATTATTCATCAGTTTAAAACAAAAGTCTCCTGAAGTAGCTCAGAGGTGAAACGCTTGTCTCCAGCTTTCACTCTTTTTACAGAATCACAGAATGGTAGGGGTTGGAAGGGAGCTCTGGAGATCATGTAGTCCAAACCCCCTGCCAAAGCAGGTCCACCTAGAGCAGGTTGCACAGGAACGAGTCCAGGTGGGATTAGAATGTCTCCTGGGATGGAGACTCCACCAGCTCTCAGCCTGTTACAGTGCTCTGCCACCCTCAAAGTAAAGAAGTTTTTCCTCATGTTCAGATAGAACTTTTTGTGTTCAGTTTGTGCCTGTTGCCCCTTGTCCTGTCTCTGGGCATCATTGAAAAGAGTTTCGCCCCATCCTCTTGACACCCGTCCTTTAGATATTTATAAACATTGATAAGATCCCCTCTCAGTCACACAGACTCAGGTGTCTCAGCCTTTCCTCATAAGAGAGATGCTCCATCCCCTGATCATCTTTGTAGCCCTCCGCTGGACTCTCTCCAGTAGTTCCTTGTCTTTTTTTGAACTGTGGAGCCCAGAACTGGACACAGTACTCAGATGTGGCCTCACCATGGCAGAGTAGAGTTGTCCTTGACATACCTTACCAAATTTAATTCCAGGTGGACCTTAGCCTTCGTTGTTGCATCTCTGGATACTCTGGCAATGTTCCTATATTCCTTTCAAGTGGCCAGTCTGTTTTTCCAGCTTCTGTATACTGCTTTTGTCCATTTGAGTTTTTCCAGAAGCATCTCGCCCATCCATGCAGGTCTCCTGCTTCCTTTGCTTGATTTCTTACTTGTAGAGATACACCAATCTTGAGCTTGGGCACTGATGCTGATCTCTTGTACTTGCGTAAGAGATGTTTTCATTTTAAATGTAAAATGTGGGTGGGTATACGTTTTCATGATGAGCTTGTTATAGAAATCACATTTCACAACTGTACTTTCAGTTATTAAACTAACTTTTCAAGTAATTTTGATGCCTTCACAAATGGCAAGATGGTTAGATTTACATTCCTCATTAAACACTTTCTGTCAAGGCCAAATGGGGCAAGTAGTTACATAACTGGTATCTGTGGTTAATAAAGGGAGCCCATTAAATTAAATATCGTATAAATGGATGTGTGGGGTTTGGGGGTGTTTTTCCAGCTTGATGCATTGGAAGTTTGTCAGGCTCAAATGAAAGTGGCATTGATACTAAGCTAGGCTGTTACAAAGCAGCAGCAGTTGCTGGGGTATGTGTGAACCACCAGGCTTTCTGCAGATTTCCAGTACTGAAAGTAAGCCTGTGTTTGGTAACAGCCCAGGTTGAGCAGGATCATCATAGAATGGTTTAGGTTGGAAGGGACCTTGAAGATCACCTAATTCCAATGGGCAGGGACACCTCCCACCAGACCAGGCTGCTCAAAGCCCCATCCAGCCTGGCCTTGAACACCTCCAGGGATGGGGCATCCACAACTTTTCTGGGCAACCTGTTCCAGTGCCTCAATGCCCTCATAGTGAAAAATTTCATCCTGATATCTAATCTAAATCTAGCCTCTTGCAGTTTTAAGCCGTTACCCCATGTCTCATTGCTACATGCACTTATGAGAAGTCCATCTCCATCTTTCTTGTAGGCTCCTTTTAGGTACTGGAAGGCTGCTATAAGGTCTCCCCGGAGCCTTCTCTTCTCCAGGCTGAACAACCCCAAGTCTCTCAGCCTGTCTTCATAGGAGAAGTGCTCCAGCCCTCTGATCATCTTCACGCTCCTCCTCTGGACTTGCTTCAACAGGATGCCATAACCTCTCTGCTTGTGGGAAGTGTTAGGTGGCACTGTGTCATATAGCAAGCTCTTTCTCTTCTCTTGTATTTCCTTTCCCTGCGGCTTTTACATGGATCTTCTTCAGCAGAGGATAGGAACTGAAATTGTGATGGGAGTTGAACATGTCTGGGAGACTTCTTGGGTCTTCCTCTGTACTTTATGTACCCCTGTATCCTTACCCCTTTGTAGTACCATCCAGTCACTAGCATGAAGGGGAGGAGAAAAAAAGAAAAAGGAAAAGCTTTTCCATATTTCTGTCTACTACAGTGTGCTTGCTGGGAAAACTAACTTAGTGATAATTATAGTAAAATTTCAATATATTCCTTTACTAATACAGTATGCTTTTCAGAAGATGAAAATGCAAACAGGAAATTAAATAGAGCAAGACAGCCAAAGCTTGAATCTAGCCTTTATTTCTTCATCTAAGATGGTATTGCGTTAATACTGATTGATGTTAGTGATTTGTGTTTGTAGCAATACCTTTTTTTTTTCCTAAAATTTGTTAGGCTTTTCTGGCAACCTTGAGTTAGAGTGAGACAATCGGTACGAGAATGTATGGCTGGAGGATCCCATCATGCAAAGAGGGTGTAAACATCATTGGCATTCTGGACTCAAGTTGGTCTTTATCATTGTCTCTGGCAGAGTTTAGCTCTTCTAAGGTCTAAAGGAATGACACATAGTAGTGCCTGAAGACAAGTAAACTATGTGAAACATTTTTGCAGGGTGCTACATTGTGATAGCAATCCCCAAATTTAAACAACAAACTGAATGTGTTGGTTTAGGCATTCCCTTTGAAGAAAAAAAAAAAAAGCCAAACCAAAAAATGCCTAAACAATAATGAGGTAGACTAAAATATAGCATAGAGTGTAATTCTAGATAACCCATATTCAAAAAACTGACGTGAGAGACTTCAAATTGGCACAAGAAATGTAGTAATTTAGAATTAATTTATTTGTGGTAACTATTATTATGGAATAGCCAGGAAGTACTAGCAAAATATATTTTAAATAGTGCATATGCAAGAAAATTATTGATTTTTAGAGCCCAATAAGAAGACAGCCCATTATGTTAATATTGCTATTGAAAAGTTTATTTACATATGCATTTTTTTAGTTGTGGAAAATGAGAAATGAGAAATGTCTTAATGGGAAAAATTCTTGTCTCTTCTACTTTGTCTTTTCTGCTGTGTTGCTTGTAGGGTGGCTCTGCTCAGAGAAAAGAGCTCAACAGCTGTGAAGAAGAGAATGCATTGCCTTTGAGCATAAAAACAATTGCATTTGCTCCTAAAAGCAAATTTCCATTTTTATGCGCTGTGATTAAAATTAATTTAAAAAAGAGGCAAGATATGTATTTTATAAATCACACATGGTTCTGGTGGCTCTCCTGGTCATTTTTCAGTGTTGGGATACTAACACTGTTCCTACTGACAAAAGAGTACAAAAGAGTCAGCCTCGAAAATTTAGATTAATTTTTGTGGGGGTGTAAACTTAGGGATATGATACTGCTGCTTAATATTCCTAGCCACTTGCCTGGGTTAAACTCCACCCGCATTTACGGAAGTGCTCCGTGTGTGTCAATTGAGAGGCAGCAGAAGAGGTCAAAAGTTAGCTGTCGTTCTTGTCTTGAATACATTGCATTGGATAAGACGAGCTCTTAAGGAGCTCTTTTTGAGAGGTTTTTGAAGCCGGTCAGAGCGGCTGGTCTGTGCTGGAAGCCGGTGGCTTGTGGGGGGCTGCTGAGGTGGCCTTTGCTACAGTCTCCCACAGTATCCTCCTGCGGAAAATGGCTGCCCACGGCTTGGATGGGAATACTCTCAGCTGGTTCAAAGCCGTCTGGAGGGCTGGACCCAGAGAGTGGTGGGGAATGGAGTTAAATCCAATTGGCTGCCGGTCACGAGTGGTGTCCCACAGGGCTTGGTACTTTTTAACATTTTTATCGGTGATCTGGACGAGGGGATCGAGTGCACCCTCAGTAAGTTCGCAGATGACACCAAGTTGGGTGGGAGTGTCAACTTGCTGGAGGGTAGAGAGGCTTTGCAGAGGGATCTGGACAGGCTGGATGGATGGGCCAAGGCCAATGGGATGAGGTTCAACAAGGCCAAGGGCTGCCCTTGGGTCACACCAACCCCCTGCAGCGCTACAGGCTGGGGGCAGAGTGGCTGGAGCTGCCTGGCCCCAGAAAAGGACCTGGGGGTGTTGGCTGACTGTTGGCTGAACATGAGCCAGCAGTGTGCCCAGGTGACCAAGAAGGCCACCAGCATCCTGGCCTGTGTCAGGAACAGTGTGGTGAATAGGCCTCAGAAGGTGATGGTCCCCCTGTCCTGGGCACTGGTGAGGCCCCACCTCGAGTTCTGGGTCCAGTTTTGGGCCCCTTCCCACAAAGGTGACATTGAGGTGCTGGAGCAAGTCCAGAGAAGGGCAACGGAGCTGTTGAGGGGTCTGGAGAGTAAGTCTTATGAGGAGAGGCTGAGGGAGCTGGGGGTGTTCGGCCTGGAGAAAAGGAGTCTGAGGGGAGACCTTATCACTCTCTGTAACTCCCTGAAAGGAGGTTATATAGAGGTGGGGATGGGTCTCTTCTCCCAAGTTACAGGTAATAGGACAAGAGGAAATGGCCTCAAGTTGCACCAGGGGAGGTTCAGGTTGTATATTAGGAAAAATTTCTTCACCGAAATGGTAATTAAGCCTTGGAATGGGCTGCCCAGGGAAGCAGTTGAGGCACCATCCCTGGAGGTGTTTAAAAGACGGGTTGATATAGTACTTAGAGACATAGTTTAGTAATGTGCGGGTGGGTTTTGTATGGTTTTCTTTTGCTTTTTTTTGGTCACAGTTAGGTTAATGGTTGGGCTAGATGATCTTAAATGTCCCTTCCAACCTAGGCAATTCTGTCATTCTAAGATGTTCTTGAAAGACGATTCCCTTTTACTTAAGAGCTTCTTGCATGTGTGAGAAACTTATCTCAAGAGGTGTTCTGTGGTAAAGAATGAAGAAAGACTCATGCATATCCCTGGCAATAGTGAGAAAGATTAGGTGGAATGAGCCTAATTTCATTCTCTCTTTTTTTTTCTCAAATTACTGCAGTTATATTGAATCCTTAGAACGGAGTGATTATACCTACAAGCTTAAAAATGCTTGAAGTCCTAAATTTGGTTTCTCTTCTTTATTTTATTGATATTTTTAGAAAAATGAAACAAAAAACCCCTTCAGAAGTGCTTCATTGTCTCTGGAAATGACACTTAGAGCCAGATCTTCTAAGTAATATTCTGTCCTGTATAATTTAGTTCTGCACATGGGGTTCTTTTATTAATCTTATGGCACACATTTAGTAGTGATTAATTCAAACTGCACAGAGAAAAAAGGTGTGCAGGTAAAATGTGCTTTGATCCCATGTTGCTTGATCTTTTTCAATATTTATATGTTTTCATGTTTACCAACTTGAAAGATTTTTTTTTTTTTCTAAAGCATACAGGTTGATGTGGTTACTGGTGAACAGGCATGTGCAGACACCCCCTCCCTCTCTCCAGCCCTGACCGCAAATACTACTGTCAGCCACAGCACCAGTGCTCAATTTTGAAACATATTATTGAGGTTTCTTCTTATTGCTGTATGTCTGTTCCCTTCCTCTCACGCTGGTCTCTTCATGAACATCTATGTCTAAGATCTTTGTCCATGAGTCTTGTATGTTGGGGTAGTAAAAATTCAATTTGGTTGCATGGTCATGTCACCTCGTCTTTCTGCAACACCCTTACATCTACTTACACTTGCTGTGCGTTTGTCCAGAGCAATGCTAAGCTTGATTTATGCAAGAAGGTAGGACTTGTGGGACTGTTAAGTCTCTCTTTTGCTTGTTACAGGCGATAAATGCTAATAACAAAACTTGTGCAGGAGGAAGACCATTAGAGGTGAGAGAATCTGAACACAAATACAGGTATCTCCATTTTTATTTCTAGAAGTTTTTACCACATGTCAAATATGGTTAGCTAATCTTTTGATGATTTAGATCGGATTTGAGTCTGTGGTGATACGATAAGGATAAGAATCATCTTAGTTAAAGCTGTTGCTTCCTATAAAATTGAAGACTTCAATTGAGGACTTTGTAGTTGAGAACTTTGTTGGCAAGGTCAACATTGCTCAACTTATCCACCCTTTTGCCCTAAATTCTGGAAAGATGCAGGCAGCAGAGGGGCTGGGACCCTGTGAAGGCTTACGGAAGCAGGGCTCCAGAGCTCAGTGGGTAAAGAGAGCCCTGGTGGTGGCAGACTTCCCCCAAAACAGGAATGTGGAAGGGGTTCCAGTAAATGGAGAAAACATGCTTATTTTCTTGTCTTTAAAATTCCTGAAGAGGAGGCAATAGTTTGTGTTCCCACACTGACTAGGAATATCAGGCCACAGTTGGGCATCGTATTCCTGTGGTCCAGTGACAACACAGACAAGAAAGCATTTGTCTTTAGGCACTGGTTGGTAGATATTTAGTGTTGTTTGACCAAAAGAACTGAAAATGCACGTGCAGCAGTGTTGCTGTGCCTATCATATTATTTTTTCAGGCTATTTGCAAGCTTGGACATGACAAAACAAAATGGTTTCATTAATTGTATATATTCCCTTTTAAATGTTCAGCTGGTAATTCAGCTCGTCAAATGTGATTACAGCATCTTAGTATGATAAACATACATCTTCTGTAACACTTTGAAAAGTCACTGTTAGCTGCTTTGACATTTAAATTAGTAGTAATATAATGGACATATTGGGTACTGAAGTCAATGTTACAAATAGTTTCACAGGGTTTCTATGCAACTGAGTATAAATGTTGCACTAATTCTTTAATGGGCTGTTATTTTATTATACCCTAGATTGTTAGTTGCCCTTTATGCCATGTCATTTTGATCAGTTTCCTGGGGAATATCTAATACTTCACTCAGTGTTTAAAGCACAGCAGTTACAGTGAGATGGTATATGAAGCAATAAATGGCTTTTAGGAGTGGTTAAATGCCAAAGCAGTGATGAAACTGTTAAATGAGAAAACCGTTTGTAAAAGTTTTTTCGAGGAAACATTTTTTCTGTTTTGCTCTAGATAGAAGATAAAGCTAGTAAGTGGAAACATGAAAAATAATGTTAAACTTGTTTTATATTAAGAGTGTTTCACTTTGCTGCTTGGTAAGTGTCTCTGCTTTGCATGTCAACTGCTCGTGAAAGTCTGCCTTGAAGGATCTGGCAGCATTGCAAAGGGGCAATCTTATTAAACCCACAAAGGGTGAAATGGATGTGTTAGCATTGCATATAGATCTATTTGCAGGTGGATACTCTACACGTGTAGTTGCGTTGCATTGGGGACACGTTTCCTTGTGTTTGCACACAAATGAAAGCTATGCATAGTTTGGAAACAGCTTTTTGAAATGGGATTACTGCTTATTTCAGTGTCTGTAAGGAAAAAAAGTGTTGAATGTGCCTCTTTGGATTTTTTTAAATTTTTTTTTGTGGGACGGGTACTGCAGCTGCAATTGCACTTAAATCTAACATACATTGGAAAGTTTTTGAATTGCTGTTTGAGATCAGTGCTAAAACTATGACATCTAGGGATTTTTTTTTTTTTTCCTCCCCCTTTTGAGACCAATAATTACAGCTTCAAGCCAGAATGTGAAGCCGAGTTGAAGGTTGAACTTGCCTCTGAAAAGTGTTTCTGGGCTGTTATGTTGCAATCAGCATTGACATTTCCAGAACACCATACAGCTTCATCATCTTTAATCCATTGCTTTCAGCTGCACCTTTCTTTTAATAACTCTCATGAATGTATTTTAATTTTGTTCTGAAAATACTTTAGGGAAAGTTAATTACTGCTGTCTGTAATTGGTATTTGGAAATAATTGTTTCAGAAACTTAAAGCTGTCTTTTTATTACCAAAGAAGAAGGAAAATGCAGAAGGGCAAGACAAAGGCTATTATATCCTATGCTTGCTTAGTGGGCATACAGTAAAATCATTGTTGGTTGCCAGTGAGATTTTTAGAATAATTTACGTAAAGACCTGCAAGTGCAATATGAACCAACAACTTGGAGAAAAAAGAGAAGGGGAGGCAGCAACCTGGAAAAAAAATGAAGGGGGGCGGGGGGGAGCAAACAAGCAAAAAACAGCAAAGGAGAACAAATTTACTCCTCTTTAACAAGTCTCTGTTATGCTACTATGTCTAAAATGTTGCTTTGTTTCTTTTTCCCAGGAAAATTCCTAGTGATTAGTCTTGAAAACAAGTCTCATTTGTGGTGAGACAAGTTCAGCCTAATTCTGCATCGTATGTCATCAAACTGTTTTTGTATGTAGTTGTGTTAGCAAACTGTGGCTTGTTAATTGGACTGTTGAAATGCACAATTCTTGAGATTTATTACTTGAGACTTACATCCTTCAAGCTTTCCTTGAAGATGATCTGCTGTACAACCTGTTAGAATTGGCCTCTCCAAACAAGGTTGCACAGCATGACTTGGCAAATGTGTCACAGGTTTCAAACATTTACTACAAATTAGGGTAGGATCCTTGCAATAGTTTGATTCAAGTTTTGTAGCCAAGCTTGAATTTCCAGACTTAAAAATGAAAGGAATCTGTGCTTTATAGGAATTTTTTACTCATCTATATTATCCTTCTGAGTGCATTGTCTCTGGATTGTATACTTTCTGCATATTTACAAGTGTTTTCAAATATGGTTTTACTGGGGATTTTATTTTTGTTTTCTTTGGTGGTTGTCATGGGGGGACAGCAGATTAGAAGAATGACTTTTGAAGATGGCTATTAATAATAAAATCAAAGAAAAAATTGAGGAAGTTTTTATAAAATGTAGAAGTGGACATATTGGTGAATGTAATATGCTGAACAAATCGATACAAACTCATTAAATAAAAAATTACCCATTTGTTCAGAAAAGTGCCTTAACAAGGGTGGTAGAAGCTTCGAGGTGTGTTAGAGAAGCATGACAATGGGCTTGCCCTGTTCTTAAATAATTCCCTATTTGCTTTTGTTCCCCATCATAGATGTATATTGTGCTAGATGGGCCTTTGCACAGATGCAACAATTATTGAGCAGTTTATTTAAGCATTTTTAAGGTTTAATTTTCTGAGTTCTGTTGTGATGTAAATGTTGTTCTTTTTCTGTCTAAGTAATCTGGTTAAGAAATGAACAGTTTGAATTTTTGTAAGATACTGACATAATGGGGTGGTAAGCAATATTGTTTCCCTGGAAGACAGCTAAGATTTCAAAATATTTCTATTCTTGCTTGTTTTCTTTTACTAGGCAGCATTTTTAGTATAGTCTGTATGCAATTTCAACAAATTTAGAAGCAAATTGAGACAATTTTCTCAGTGATGGTAAAACGTGACATTCACTGTGTAATTAGTAGCCAAAGATAGCCTTATGAAATAGCCTTACTTTTTTTTTCAACTCCACATGGTAGAAGTTAAAGACAACAGGTGTTTGGGTTTTTTTAATATGACTTTCTAAAAAGGCATGTCTGCTTCTAAAGAGCAAGCATTGCTTGTTTCTTGAGTCTACATGTTCAACTGAATTGAATGAGATGATCTACTGGATTTTCTGGAAAAAATTTTTTAATACTATTTTTATTTTTTTTTCATTCATTTCATTTACTTTCACTAGGGTGTTGTGTGAACTTTTTTTTTTTTGTTGTGGTTTGGGTTTTGGTGGGTGGAGTTTTTTTGGGTTTGTGGGTATTCTTTTGTTTGGTTTTATTTTTTGAAATCCAGGTTTTCCTTTGTAGGAGGCACAATACCTTCCTTTAAAAACATAACTCTACATGTAATGTTAGTTTAGGAAATACAATAGTTCTTCGCAACTTGAAACTTAAATTTGTTTGTATTGCTATAAATGTACTACTAAGTAACTTTACATGGGAACTGCTTCACAGCCTTGTAATGAAGTCATTTATAACACCACAAACTTAAGTGTGTCTGTTGGAAGTAAAGCACTAATCGTTTAGCAGTCTTTTCCCAATGAGTATAACAGCCTGAATTACTTTAATTAGATAGTTTGGAATAAAACCTCCATGTTTAAAGCAGAATGCTTTAAGAAGATGGAAGTTGTATTGCAGTTTTTTGTTAAGATTATGAATACTTGTGTGTTGAATATTTTTATTGTGATTCCATGAAGCATATTTGTTTTAAGGCATGTTAGAATTTGTCACTTACCATTAATTTTAACAATCAGTTATGTTTGCTGTTTATAGCCAGCACGTGGTACTGTAGACCCCAGTTTCTACACTATATCAAGGCACGTGAAATGTATTGAAATAGTATTTAGATGTAAATAAAGAAATATTTAGGGCTTGTTGATGCTTTAATCAGCAGACAGTTTCTGGATAATTGCATTGGAGTAAACTAACCTTGTAATGCCTTTATTTGGTTTTGCTTCTGCTTTGAGTATTTGAGAATCTGGAAGACTGATAGTAGCTTCTGTCAGTGGACTTTTTTGTTCTTCGTGCTCTTGGCTTCAAATAATGATCGCATAGCTGGAGTTTGCAGTCATGGGCTTGGGCTGAATTTTGTGGTTTTCATTTTAAATGTACTTTGATTTTTTTCTAAAGTGTAGAAAGAAAAGATTTTATTTGCAGAGAGCAGGTGGATAGGTCTAAGTACAGATAAAAGTTTGCTTTAATGTATTTACTGATTGTTATTTAATAAAGAATTTCTGGTAAACAGGTTAGAAACCCCAGTGCTACTCTTTGATAGGTATCTTTGAAAACTGTATTTTCACTGTACATCAAGTCACTAAATTTAGTTTGAATTTAAACGTGCTATGGTGTGCCTGCTCAAACAAGTAGGCACACTTTTTGCTCACACATACTTACCTATTGATGTTTTCTTTATAACTGTTAAAAATGTTTTACCTAAAATTTCTTTCTTTGGGTTCATTACTCCCATTTTCTTTTTGTGCATGTTACTCTGAACAATGTTAGCAGTGGTGTGATTGTGATGCTGTGAGAACTCCGTAGCTAGAGGCTATGGAGTTCATTAGACCAAGTGACAGCTGAGAAGTGATAAGCTCTTGATCACAAATGCCTTTCTTAAGGTCTGAAATCAAAAAGTCAGTATTCAAAGCTAAATAGAAGGTGAAGCCCATTGCTCAATTTATACCATCTTGGAATGGAAAGGTAGTTCCTAGGAAGGAAGGTGGGAGAAGACTAGACAAGGTGTTCTTGGTGGAGAGAGGAGATAAGAAAGCAGTTGCTTCCTAAGGGGAAGCAGTTTATAGCTGCTGGAATGGGAAGAGTTGGCTGTGGAGGGCGAGATCGTACTGAGCCCATAATTTTTATTTTATGGCCCATTGGATGTATTTGGTAGCTAGCAGAGTTATGAATTTTAGCTGTTATGTCAGTTTAGTTGCCTGTAAAACTGCAGCCTCAATTTGAAAGCTCGTATTTGAGAAGTGGTGTGTAGGTTTCTCTTAAGGATGGCCTGAGAGATTAGAGATGAAGCAACTCTTTTATGAGGATGTTCTGATGTCTGGCTGGTTTTGTCCTGAATCAATCATCTGGTGAATGTACTTTTTTTTTTAAACATTTGTTTGTGCTTAGTTACCATTCTTACAAATATCCTAAAATAGTAATATATGATGTTCTAATAAAGCAAGAAACTTTTTAGCTGATGTATTTGGGTTTTTTTAAATCTATATACAAAATTTTCTTATTAATAATGAAGTGGGATGGGCTTAATATTTGTTAGATGCCACCATTTCCTTTGGTACTTAACTGACTAAAAATTATTCTTGCTGCTTACAAGCAGCAAGTTTGTCTTCTAATTCCCAAGCATCTAACTTCTACGATTTGTCACATGAATACTTTATTTGGTCCTGTTTAGTGAGAGACTTCCTGAGGTGTAATCCAGAAGATCAGAGAGTTAGTGCCTTGTCGAAATAAAATAATGTTGTTAATCAGTAGGGAACAGAGGGGTTTTTCTTTTAAACTAAAATTGATGAGGTTTAGTAAGTCTCTCTCATTTCATACAATATGATGTAAGCTTTCTAAATTGAGAGCTTATAACCTAGATGGTCTTTCTCTGGGTGCCCACACATGAATTGCTTGCTCACTCTGCCTTTTATGTCTAGTGACTTATCGGTTGTAAGGGAATATGAGAAGAGAAGTTTCTCTGGGAGAAAAATAACACTTGTCTTTCTTTCCATGGCTGTAACAGGTTTGGGTTTCTATGTGGTCTGAATTTTTTTATTTATTTTATTTTTCTTCAAATATAAAATATAGAAGATATGCATATAGAATACCAAGAGCCTACTTTTGTTGCTCTTACAAAGAACACAGACATGCCCGGTCCTGGCATGGATGCCAGGGCAGGTTAGAGGCAGAGCTGTACTCTGGCGTGCCTTCTTACACCCCTCTGAGCTTGGGAGTGATCTGGAGGGCTGCCATTTCTTTAGCTGCAAAAAAGAGAAGAGAAGGAAAACAAATGCTGGAGAAGGAGTGATGAAATTAAAGTGAAGAAGCTTAAAATTTTTTAAAAGACTTGTCTTATTTGTTTCTCTGTTTAGAAGTTGGAATTTATTGATGTTGGGCAAGGGCTACCTGGAGACAATATACAGGTGTGTGAGGGGTCCTTTTGATCCTCGTAGGGATTATAGCTAATCACACAACACCCATCTCTTAGCACACTAAGTCTTGAGTATCTTGAAATATTTTGTTTGCTTCTTTCAAAAGCACTGTGCAGAAGATTAAAGCTCAAGGGGAAAAATCATAGCTTGCTCTCTAATAAAAGTGAACATCACTATGGGCAGTCTAAGGAATTGGGATAGCAGGAGTTATCTTTACATACATTGGATATATTAGTGCTTACAGTTTATAATTAGAAATGCTCAAGCCACTTAATTTTGGCAATGGCTGTATTCCAATTTTTGATTTTAAGGTTGTGAGAAAAGTTGATAGCATATAGTGAATTTTGAACTGATTTTTTACTTTGGGAAAACCTTCAGGGGAAAACATAGCCTTATATAGAAAAGAAAGAGTTATTGTGAAGAAAGATATGTTGTTGTGAAGGGTTAAAAGTCTATCCTGAGACTGTCATCTTGGAGTTGTGTGGATTGTGAAACTAGGTCTTGAGTAAAGCAGGGTTCTCATAATTTTCACAGCATATTACTTGTTGGAGGCTAACCCGCAGAATGTGTTTTGGTCTTGTGTTTTGGTCTTGTGTTTGAAATATTTTTCAAATACTGTGGTTTTGCTGCAATTTGTGGTGGTGTTTTTTACGTTTGTTTTTTAAATGTATTTGAATAACTGCACATGCAGTTTGTGCATCGTTTAAATCAATGATCTGTATGATCCCTGAAAACATCTTTTGCTTCCAAGAGTGCATATGAAATGATTATAGAAGCAACTATATTTGTTTACTTTATATACACTTACACCCTTCATTTGCCTTTCAATGTAGTTTTTTTCATCTTTTGATACAAATAATGCCGATGACTTCATTGTAATAGGAGAGGGGAAGTCTAGCACGGATAACTAGTTGAGTAAAATATAAGGTCTAAGAACTACAGCTACTTGGCCAGTTCTTGCTGTGGAGTACAGCAGCAGAGAGATGTGTTGATGCTGATACTGTCACGTGTGCTTAAATGGTAAGAAGGTGGAGCAATGATGTGAGATAATACTAATTTCCCAAATAGTTAAGATGGGGGGTCAAGTATGAGTAATTTTAGAATGACCATAGAAACCTTAGATTACTAGGCAATGAAGGGCAGATAAAATTCAACATGGCTAAATGTGAAGTGGAACTTGAAGAAAAACAATAAAAAATTCTCATAGAAACAATGGGCTTTAAGATAATCCATCCCTCCACCCCCTTTTCCAGTGAGATCTGTGTAGTTGCCTGAAAAGATCAGATGAATGATCAGTTGTGGTCAAAAAGTTAAATTAAATGTTAGGAGTTGTTGGGAAAGAGAACAAAGCAGAGAACTCTGTAAAGATCCACCAACCAGTTCAGTTTCCCCTCATCTTACAGGATACAGAGGAGCTGGGAAAGTTTCACAGAAAAGCTGTTCAGCCTGGAAAAGAGATGGTGACTAAGCTGGTCTCTGATAGTAATCTGAGAAATCATGATTAGCTTGAAGAAGGAGATAGGGATTATAAGGGTTCATTGTCTCTTCCAGTGCAAGAATTTGGGATGCTAAATGAAGCCAATAGGGAACTGGGTTGCAAACAAACAAAAGAAGGTGTTTTTTCATGCAACAGGCAGTGGAAATACCAGAGCTGCTTGGTATAAGATGCTGGGGATGCTAACAGTAGACATATTTCAAATACATATTTGAAAAATACTAGACAGTCTCCAGAAAGATGAGCATCATTGAGACTTAGTGACTAGAACATGCATATGAGGGGAAAAAAAAACAACTTATGTGAAAGCAGCCAGTTTTCACAGGGCTGAGAGAGTACTGAATGTGGTTGCCCTGCTTTTCCTCTTCCTTGGACACTTACTATGGTCCTTGTTGGCTTTTTGGGTTTTGGTCCGATACAGCTGTTCTCTTGGAAACAGTGTACGTTGGTTTTATGTCGAGTATGCAGACATACCAGAATTCCCAGGATTACTGTGAAATGTCTGGGGGCAAATCTGTGGTTAGGGCATCTGGACATTGAAATCCAGAGGTGATGGGTTTTTGAGGGGTTTCTTCATAGCCAGTAGCTATGTAATAATTAATGTAATGGTAGGAAGTATTGACTCACAGTATTGACTTAGCTGTTAAATGGTGGTAACATACTATGCTGATTGAAATGCTGTTTTACTGCAATTCTAGTTGATTTTATTCTGAAACCTGTGTTCCATCTTTAAAAAAAAACCAACAACAAACAAAACAACACCAAAAAAAACCTATGTACAGCATTACTGACAGTTCAGCCACTGCATAAAGCACAGTAAAAGTAATGAAATTATTTAAACTAAGAAATTGTTATAAGAAATATCCGGTTCTGGGCTTGCTGTCTACTCTTGGGCTTCTCAATACAATAGGCATGGACATGTTGGAGAAAGTCCAATGAAGAGCCACAAAGGTTAAGGGACTAGAGCATCTGTCACATGAGGAATGCCTGAGAGAGCTGAGACTGTTCAGCCTGGGGAAGAGAAGGCTCAGGATGGATCTTAACGATGTGTGTAAATACCTGAAGGGGGAGGGTACAAAGAGGATTGAGCCAGGCTCTTTTCAGTGGTGCCCAGTGACAGGACCAGAAGCAATGGGCACACACTGAAACACAGGAGGCTCCCTCTGAACTTCAGGAAACACTTCATCACTGTGTGCGTGACCGAGCACTGGCACAGGTTGCTCAGAGGGGTGGTGGAGTCTCCCTTCTTGGAGGTATTCAAAAGTCGCCTGGACGTGGCTGTAGGTAGTCCTGCTTGAGCAGGTGCAGTTGGACTAGATGACCTACAGCCTCATCAGTCCTGCCATTCTGTGAAAAACTTCAGCCAAACATGGAGCCAACTGTAATTGTTTATAAGTAAAAGTATTAAGCTACATCCAGTTGCTTTGATTGGGTATTTGCAAGTTCATTTTCTGGTGGGGAGAGTCACTGACAAGGAAAATGATGACCTTTTATTTATCTTCAATAATAAAGGTACAAAGCTGTTAGTTATTGCGGTAACTTGCTGCTACTGATTGCTCTATTCAACACTGTGTTTATGTGCATTGGTAACACATTGTCTAAAAGCACAGAGCTTTCATCAGAGCTGCTGATAGCTCGAGCCACTTGTAGTGTTATGTCTTCCGAAAGTTCGAGACAGCTTGGTTTTTTAAATTGATGTATTTTGACTGTCAGTCAGAGACTGGCAGAAGAAACAGTCTCGGTGTGTATCTTGAAATGTGAATTATGCCAAAGTGTTCTTATTCAAGGCTTGTGTTTCACAAGAGCAGTCAAATAATACCAGAGGTAAGAAAGTTTGGATGGAGTTCATTGCATGCCTGCTACTCGTGTGACCCAAATTCAGAATAAAGAGCAGGTAACAAAGCCAGAAGAAACTGCTTTTTTGAATTGATGAGGGAAATGAATAATTTAATTAAGTAATGGCATTTGAAGGATGATGGCTTTGCGATGGGGGGTGTAAGTTACCACGTAAAATTACTCCAAGTGCATATTTCCCCTTCTCTATTTCTGTTCTCTTCATTTTGTCTATCAATGCGGATTGTCTCTTGTTTAAACACTTTCTGACGAACAGGTACCCTGTTTTGGAATTAAATCAGAATTAAACAACTGTGAAAAGATTTCAAGTCTGTTTTCAAGAGAAAAATATAAACTAACTTAGGTAAATGAAACTGTGATCTCCAGAACTCTGTCTGAAACGTCCCTTTTGTGAACTTGTGTGGAGTGTTCTGCGGGGTTTCCTTTAGTTGAAAATTGTCTATCCCCAAGAGAGTGAATTTCTGAATTTCTTCACATCAAGATGCATTGGTCAGGCACACAGTGTAACTCTGTCCCCTCCCTGATACAGTTTAGTGCCAAGCATCCTCTAGCACGAAGACCTTATGCTACTCTAATTTAGCAGGAACTGTTAGGAAGTCAAGGAAGCTGTTGTGGCCTTGGGCTAAATGTATTAAACCCAGCTCGTGCTCCTTTCCCTCCTCTCTTCTTTACTCATGAACCCTCTCTGTCACTCTTCCATGCCTGTCGTGTTTTGGGGACTGCCAGCAGTAACCATTTCTGCTTGCTAAGAGTCTCTTTCAGACACTCCTGTAGCTAAATTGATTTCAGCGTGGGTTTAATAGCATGGGACTTGGTGGGACCCAGAAAAGATGTTTGTTCCTCATCTCCTTTATAGCAGCCCATGCACAGCCCATATTCAGATCCTGTGTCAAGAAACCATTGTTCCCAGTGGTCTGCTCAGCTCCTGGGGTTTTGTCCACTTCCTTCTTACTTGCATTCTGAAATATACTCATATTCATGACAGCGGTCTTCCCGCCACCCCCGCTTTGCAAGTGGGACTTTGTATCGCTTTTTGGTCCCATTCCAGTGGTTCCCTCATGCTGTCATTCTAGAAATCCTGTGTCACGTTTATTCATCTCAACACCAAGGGGAATATCATAGCAATGGAGTGCAATAATTGTCATCCTACCCTGGTTCTTCAATCCTCTGGTAATCAAAGCTGGTCAAATCTTGCTCAGCAGAATTTGCCAGAGGAGCAACAGATCTGAATGTGTCCCCCCTTTCCACTGAGATCCATTTGAGCCTGGCTACTGGTGCTCGAAATGCTTCTATTTTTGCAATTTCTCAGAGGTTAAAGACAAATAGCCAGAACTCTCCTAGTGTTAAATATGATATTCCTTTTAACTGGGTCTTGCCAGAACAATATTGTTTTGGCTGAAATTGGTACTGAATTCAAATGACCAAATAAAGTTTGTTAACCATTTAGGTAGGACTTTCGTTCTCACGTAGGGAGTACGATGAGTACTTTTTAAAAAAAAAAACAAAAAAACCAAAAAAAAACCACAAAACCAAACAAAAAACCAACCTTACAACTGAAATGGTTACTTAAAAGGAAATCGTAATGTCTTGGCTACCAATAAGCTTATGTTGTGCATCCTAAGTATCAAGAGAAGCTCATTATCTGTTGTTAGTCAACTGTATCAAAACCAGTAAAACATTTCTTTTCTCACCCACTTCAGTGAAATCTGTTTTTCTTCCTCTAGCAGAAAATAAAATTGCTTTCTTCTGAAATCTTTCTTCAAGCTATATTTTACTTTGCTGAGGTACGAATCCCTCCCTGCATCAATGAAGTGCAATGAACTTGGCAGAGCATTTGTCCCCGAAGAGTGGCAGGTGGTCTTCCTCTTGTTCCCACTCCTTGGGCTTCCTGAAGAAAGGGGGTACTTCATATAATCAGTTGTTTCATCTGAACCTTTTTTAATGTGAGAAATGTAAGCTCTTGTGACTCAAGTTAATTCCAGGAAGGAGATTTTAGTTGCATTTCTTTTACAATGGTGGTATTACCACCTCAAGATTAAGGCCCTGAAAAATGAGGAGTTTGGCTTAAAACCCAGGCACATCTTTTAAAAAGCAACATAGACATTTCTGGAAACCTTGTGTTTATGGTGCTTGAGGTATGGTTTGTGTGTGATGGTTTTTTTTTTCTTTTTTTGTTTGTTTGTTTGTTTGGTTTTGGTGTTTGGGTTTTTTTTATACTACTTTCCCCCTCCTGCAGGAAACCTGAGATTTAGAATCTCAGCTTCTGGTATTGTGGCTTCAAGGACTAAGAGTTACTGAAAGTTATGCCAGATGTAGTGAGAGTTGCAATAAAAAAAAATAGTAAAAATTGTAAGAATTCTTACCAGTGGAAAGAAACATCTTTTATTGTCCATTTATAAATTCTAAAGATAATGCATTTTACAAACACACAATCCTTGTAGCAATAATGTTTTTGTATTCTGCCTTCCTTACTTCCCTGGTATTGTTGAAACTGGTAAAAGCTGTAATTAAGCTGTCATACGTAATTTTAAAATACAGTTAACGTTTAATTCTTATTTTAAGCTATTTTTGAAGTAAAAAGGTAATATATTGGGAACTGAGCCAGAGATTAATAACATGTTTTTTAAATGACAGCCAAAAAGTATAGAACAAAGGGGGAGAAGTTTTTTAAAAAAGCGTATTATCTGAGGTATGTGTTGTGATACAGCACTGGAGTCTTGCACCAAAATATAACTTTGAAAAGCTTAACTAATTCGTATCTGAACTGTATATAATTAACTTTTTAGGTAGGAAGAGTAATTTAAGATTGTTTCAAGCTGTGTTTAGAATGTAGAATGTTTAATCTTCATTTTTTTAATTATGCTCATGCATAACAAACTGGGTGAATGTGGGGTGTGAATTTAAGAGAATGCGTATTTGTACATTACTATTATTACTACTAATGCATTTTGAAACTGAAAAGAAAATTACTATTGGTTAGGTATTCACACTTGTTAAAAGTAGTAGTCTATTAAAAGTACTTTTCTGTTCTGCAGGATTTGTTCAGTGATGTAAATCGACAACATTTTCCAGAGCGAATGCAGATTAGCAGTGGTATTATTGTCAGCAGGCAGTTGGTATCTGGTAGCATTGCGTGATGGACTAATCACAGGGGGTCAGGCATTTTTTGAAAAAGATAATTTGAGTATTGTTCCGTGATTTGACAGTTTGTAAAGATGGTTGCAATGAACTACCAGGTTACAGCCTGTCTGGAACAAGTGAAGCACCTCATCAGATGCCCAGGATTCTTATAATGAAGCTCGAGTCCTAGGCTTTGTGATACGTAAGAGACACAGGGTGGGAATATTAATATGGCAGAAGAATATATAATAATAAAGATGATTTCAGGTTGTTGAATACTACTTGCCAACATTTAAAGGGGTGTTTTTAGTTCCACAAATTATATGATTGCGTATATCATGCAGTCATTTGTTAATACCTCAGAATTAGAACAGTGTACTTTGATCTATTTGGTAATGGACATATTGCTGTACCTGCCTACACTTTTAGACTATTAGCTTTTCTATTTGGGAATGAAATTACTGTGACAAATGCTGTTGCTTTTTCCTTCTTTATATGTGAAAAACCTGTGCTTTAACTGTGACTGATGAACTTTATCTGTGCTAACACTGAAATAGCAAATGCAGGTGCTCATGTTTATAACTTAGGTAAAAGCTTGACCTGAGCGCAGGCATACACTGAGCTAGTATCAATCTGACTAACTTGTTCAATGTCTTCTAGCTCTCCTCCTGGAGAGGAGTAAGAGTCTGAGGACACTGAGAAGTTCTGAGCCAGATTTCACATGTGTAGGTACCTGGTGGAAGTAGGAAAGAGTCCCTAATGAGGAGCAGGCGCTTCACTTTGCTTTCTGTTCTTGCAAGTTGGGCACTTAGCCTGTGTATCACTGCATATCACTGAAAGCAACCTTGTAGGTGCCTAAATACCTGGTCTTTCAGATTTCCTCGATCACCAACTTTCCTCAAAGGCCTCCAGTGAAGGCATTGGATATATTTTCTAATAAGTGGTGGAAACTTTGCAATTTGGGTGAGGAATGGTGTGGGTTCAAAATACTTTGATAATCTTCATCTGCTGCTAGCAGTCTCTGCAGGCAAACTCCTCTATTGCCAATATTTTCTTTAATAGCAAGCAGGAACTAAACCCAATTCTTATCATTTGCATTTTGAAAGTATTTTCTTTTTTGTTTTGTTCCCTAGCATAGTCGTTTGTATTCTGTGTGACTATAACTTTGGCCATTTTAGTTATGTTTTGTTATCTTTCTGTAAAATTTCTGTCTTTAACTTGTTTTTATCATAGGGATACTTATAAATGCAGGCAGAAAATAACTGATTTGAAAAACATAAGTACATTGGTATATATAGCATCCTTATTCTGTAGGGCTTTTGATTTAATTATTTCAAGTTTGCAAAGATAAGCTTTAAAAACGTAAACTGAAATTCACACGCACACCGCCCATACAGGAACTACTGCCCCTGGTTGACTGTGAAGGTTTTTTATAATATGTTATTAGAAGAGGTTCTACTTCCCGTAGTGTTTGTTTTTTCTACAAGCTATAGCTTTACTTTTCTACTGACTGCTTTAACACAGAGGAATTACTTGGAATGTCACTTCTAATTTTAGCTGTCAGTTAGTTCTTGACTTGATATAGCTAACAGTAGATACTTTTTTTTTAATTTTTTTTTTTTCATCCCATCCCTGGAGCAACAAATCTCCTACTGTAGAACCCTTTCATAATGGCACACTTCCCCCCCCCCAGTAGTACATCAAGTCAGATCTGCAGGAATGCAGAAATAGCTCAAACATGCCTCTCTGACAGTTTTAAAAGTTTCTCAGTGCTTTCATTTTTTGAAAGCTCTTCTTACTTCCAGGTCCAAAGAAAAACGGCAGTCTGGAATCTGCAACAATGTAGTTACAAATTCCAGTTACAAATTCAGTGCAAAGAGTTAGAAACAACTGAAAAAAATGTAGCAGTGTAATTTCAAATACTGTGTGCTCCCCTCACTGCTGTGGAATGTGGGTTTGGTTTTTACACTTTCTCACTGTAAAAATTCTATGTTTTACTCTTTCAGAAACTTCTCTAAATGTGTATCTTGCACACAGTGTATACTTCAGATTGCTCATGAATCCGGTGCAAGGTACTTGAGTGACAATTACCAGTTTATTATCATTATGCTTCCTTTACATTAAGAGTTGTGTACAGTTACGTAGGTATGAATATGCACTTAGCAGAGACCTGCTCCTCTGTTTTGGTATAACTAGCTCTTATTTCAGTTTTAGGCAGGGACTCCACAGAAACAGGGACGTTTTCACTACTCTGATTTGAAGCTCGTGACAGTTGCAGTAGACAGTAGTGGATTTAGTAGTACTTTGGATTTACAACCCCATACTGATAGCAAAGCTTGGCCAATCATTTGGCAAAGTGAATTGAAAGGGTTTCTGCTAATTCGAGGTTTGGGGCACTCTTCTACTTCAGCAATTTCACTAGGATATTTAAGTGATTATTAATCATTTAATTTCCTCCTCAAATCAGTATTTTAAAACAATTTCCTGATCTGAGGGGCGGTGGGGTCGGTTCTGTTGCCTGTAGACTTTGTCAGTGTTCTAAGAAAGATGGAGCAGTTCAAGGCCTAGTTGCTGTTTGGCATTTGGATTGGGCCAGTAAGCTTTTTATAACAATTACCCCAAATTAGCAACGGTAAGAAGAAAAAAGCACCGAGAACTCGGATTGTAACACATTACTACAGATCTGATTTTGATCCTATTTGCTATGCATAACGACCACATCATTAGAGGTTACTCTTTTATTAAAATCAAACCTAGAAAAATAAAATAATAGCTAGTCGAAATAAGCTGATATTATGCACTTAGAGAGAAATTTTGGATCTCTTCAGATACTGAAAAACAAAGCTGATCTCTGTCAGATATGCATAATGGTTCCCTTGATTGCAATTTTGTCATTTCATTTGTAAATAAATTTTGTTAGCTTTTTGTGTGACAGACAGCATTGCTCATCTAAATGATGAAGAGTCTGCAATAATAGTAATTCGAAGGTCTTTTTCTTCAGTTTTGTGTCAGGATGTGGGAGATGTTTTGCAGCAACATGTACTTTCTTTTCTGGCTGCCTTATGCTCTTTCATCTTTATTTCTTGTTTCCCTTCTTGTTCCCTCTCACATACAGAAAACATAACTGCATATCCTCTGATCACTGTACTTGATTTTCTATCTTGGAAAAGCATTCAGATTCATTTGAAGTTGCAGCACTCTTTCATTCCAGCTTCCACTGGTGCAGGGAGTGGAGTAACTTGTCTCTAAAGAGGCTCTGGTGCTGCAGCATCTGCAGTCTTAAAATGCAGAAAGCTTGAAATACTCTGAACCGTCCTCTCTTGTGTTTGTAGTTATTGTTATATGTCGACTGCGTTGTGAGACAAACCTTACTAATACAAATTCTTGTCTATTATTTCATAGTTATTTTTTGCTGACCACTTACCAGTTTGTTTGTATTATACGTTTGCCTTTCATATACAAATCCAAACATTAAGCCTTTAAGTCTTGGCAACTACAGCAAACTACATGGAAACTATTCCGGCCTTTCTGAATACCTGGCTTTTCTGAAAGCTGTGCAACAGGGAGTTGCTTCTCTTTAGGTACTGACAGGCTTCCACTTACTGCAGATATATGTTTTGGAGGAAATGATAAGTCTAGGGAGTTGTCACAATTGCATGTTTCATTTGTGGGGCATGAATATCAGCAGAGGAACCATTTTCTGTAGCGATGCAAAGGGGAAAAGCTGTTAGAATTGATTTACTGTTTTTTGCACAGAGTCTGGATGGGAATCTTATGTACTCACAGCTGAATGTTAAATTGTCTCAGACTTTTGTTAACTTCTGAAATAAACCCCTTCTTTTGGTCATATCTTTTCTGAGAGATTGCCACCTCTTGCATGAATCAGGCTGCATTATCCACTTTACAAGTGAGGGCTATCTGGGAGACAATATTGGTGTTGATACCTTGCTTCAGAATCTTAAGAATCTAAATCGCTTTCAGCATCGTTGCAGTGGAGAACTCTTCCTAATTAGTCTGCTGTATGTGTTTTGAACTATTATTGCCTATTTCCCAAGATGAATTTAGCTGTTTCTCATAAAGACTTTCTTGGATTTTACTTTCCCTGGTAGAACCTCAGAGAATGCCTCGCTTGATAGCACCTGAGAATTGCCTCTGGGTTACCACGTATGCCTGACTTCCTGCATTCTATAAATAAAAAGGTTCCCAAAGTAACACATGTATTTCTCCCCAGACTCACTGCGCTGTTTTACTACTTTCTCACCCTTTTTTTTGTTCTTTAATCAATTAATTAGCTGGACAATAGATCCCTTTTAGACCAGCCCAGCCTGAAAAACTTCTTTCAAAGAAGTCAATATACAAATGGTTTCTAGATAAGTCCGAGGGCTTTTTCTTCATCTAGTAAACCTTCTGTTGTGACTCCTGGCATATTTCAGTATAACATTGTGTGCTTTTCCTCTGCTCCTCTGTTTTATTTTAACCTTTTCTCAGCTTTGGATGTTGATTTGTGCTTTGGTAACTGGGTTTGGAGTATTCACTTAGAAAGTAGTAAAAGGTGGGAGGGAGAGCACAAATATAGACTTTCTCAAGGAAATCCTTGACAGACTTTCTGAAATGTTACCTGTTTGTTACTCATCAGTCTTACTGTAGCCTTACATTTTTACTGTATTAAATTTTCACTTTTTTGCTCATGAAAGACAATGGTATTACTAGGTAAGCAAAAGGTCTTTTTGTGAGAAAATGCAAGATCAAGCCATCCATTTAAAAATGAATGTGAAACTCTTGGCAAAAAGTTTGAGTCCGATTCTGGCAGGTTAAATAACAGTATTAATGCAGAGAAAGAGGTAGACAAGAAAACTTGTGTATATTAGGTAGGTGTTATAAATATGAACCTTTTTAATGGAGACATTCATTGTCAATTATGCTGAACTAAAGTTCAGGCTTTGGGAAAAATGAACATGAACAATATGAACATTTTTTTTATCTTTAGGATCACTTGGAATAAAGAAATACATGAGGAAGGAATGTTAAAATAAGAATTTACATTAATCCCTGCAGAATCTGAGGTAGAGAATGAGCTCTGCGGCATTCATGTTGGAAACCTGCAATGAGGAAGTGTATGGGTGCATATTCTAAGGGTTATTTGTTACCAGATGTTGGGGATAAAAAGTGGATAATAAAAGTTTTAAGGGAAAAAAGATTAATTCTGAGGGAGTGATTGATAGCCTCACTCTTCTGAAAAATGAGTCACACTTACTAAACTAGAAGAAGAGTCTGCATCTTCTCTGCAGAGCACTCACAAAAAATGATAGCTGTAATTTGTATCATATTGCAGTCTGCGATAGGTCCATATCACTTAATGTCATTTGAATTGCATAGCCAGAGACAACATTCAAAGTTTCAAGTGATGATAAAGAAATCCTTTTTAAATGAAAATTGAAAAGAAATGCCTGCTGTAAGATTGCATGTTATTTTGTTCACTTGAAAATATCCTACTCTTTGAATAGAATCTGACGTTTTATTCAGAGTTATTAGTAAATATGAAAGTTGGAATGAGCTGGGCTTGTCTGATTTGCTTAGGAATGAGGTGGCACCTAAACTTTTGAACACCTATGATATGAAAAAAAATCAACTACCAAGTTCCTCTTTTCTTAGTTTCCTGTGTGGTCTTTTCTAACATTTTATTTCTGCTATAGCTCATTGAGCCGAAGTAGGATGCCACAGATCAGTAATTAAAGAATGCCTGTATCCATCTGCCTAGTGACTATTATGCTTTGTTGTTTTTACATCTACAAATTGCATTGGATGTGAACAGCCAAACAGAAGGAGTTCTCAGTCAGGTTCCAAATCCTAACATTTTGTCATTTTTATGTCTCACAGAGTTCTGAAGCCTCTGAAGTGGTAATCCTGGAGCGCTGCTGGATTGTGGAGTTCAGGAGTAAAACAGATGTTTCAATAGTTCTCAGTAAGTAAAACACAGCTCAAAACATTTAGTGTGAAATTTTTTTTGTTTCTATCAACAAAAATGACAACAAAAAATAACCACCCAGATGTGAAACTTTACTAAAAAATTAGCTAAAATGCATGCTGTTGTCTGTTAGATGTGTACATCTAAATACTGGTTGTCTCTGAATTCATGCCTAAAAAGAAAATCCTAAAAGCTTTAGTTTTACATTCTCTAAAATCAAGTGAAAATCTTACTTCATTTTCTTCCTCTGACAGCAAATAGAATTTTGATGGTCTGGTTCAGTATGTACTATGTACAATATGAGATTTATGTTGATGCGTAGCCAATCTGTCTTGTTCTTGAATGATTAATCATTGCCAATCTCCCTATTAAATGAGAGGTCTGCTGTTTTTCTCACCTCTTGTTAACTCTTTGTTAATAAAATTGTTAAAAACAGTAGAAAAAATTAGTTATTTCATAGAAATCAGAGTAATTATTTTAGCTGAAAGATTTTATTTGGAGAAAATGCTGACACACGGTTTTCTCTGTAGGAACAACTCAAATACCCATTGTGTTAGAAGTTGTTTTTTTATGT
Organism: Tringa tobata; assembly: GCA_033628505.1. NCBI lineage: Eukaryota > Metazoa > Chordata > Aves > Charadriiformes > Scolopacidae > Tringa > Tringa tobata. The sequence continues at coordinate 2,315,636 of JAHREE010000567.1, forward strand.
GGCAGATTCTTTCTGGTAGCACTTCAGAGTTTTGAAGTCCTTATATCAATTTGCCATTTTCTGTTAGCTGCAATGGTATAAGAGAAATTTTGGTAAATTTCAGTAAAACTAGCTACAGGGAGAAAAGGATTATGCTGCATTTGTGGGCTTGATGGCAAGCTTTACATTCAGTAGAAGTTTCTACCTTCTTTTTTTATACTCACCAAAATCTCCAGTCCCCTTTGAGGCACGTGTTGCACTAATTATGCTAGCTTTTGTCCTTACCTGCTGAAGAGATTCTTAAGTGTTTGGTCACATTTGAGAAGGTAGTGCCATAAAATGCATTCATTGTGGGTTTTGTCCCTTCCTGAGTAGTATTCTGGGGAACAGCTCAAATCCTGCATGTTTAGTAGGGGAGTTAAATCTTATGTCTTGTGCCTAATGTTGAGGCACTGCATCAAAAAGGACTACTTTCTGAATTTGGAAGCATTGCTTTGCCTAACTATAACAATTGATGGATTACTATTGACTTTCTAACTCAGGCTTTTCTAATTATGCCCTTATTGATTCCAATTCACTGATTGGAATCATCAGCTTTATGAGAGGGTAGTGTTACAGTTTGGATATGAGTACGGTCATGTCAGTTCTCTTCTGGTGTGCCTTTTACAGTGCTTGAACTTAATGCTGCTGAACTGCAGCAAGAATATGGTTGTAATTGGTGACAGGATTCTTTCAATTAACTCTGAAGCTTGCAAACAGGACAGTTTCTGTGGCAGTGAGACTGACAGATTTTAAGTCCAAAAGCTGGAAAAGTAGACAACAGTGAGAACTGAGTAAACACTTCAGGCTACCTATGGAGAAAAAGATATTGTGAATATGTGTGGAGGAAGAAATATACTTATATAGGAACAGCAATTGCTTCCTGTGAGACAGACTTTATAAAACGGGGTTTGAAGGTCAGTAGTGTGGTCTGAGGTAAGGCTGGCATTCTGACCCACCTCTAAAAACATTTTAAAGTAGAAAAGAGGAAACAGCGCAGAAAACTCCAGGTATGAAGAGCCAACAAATAATGGTGAGTGCCTGGGGTGCAACCAAAGGAAGATAACAGAAGATAGAGGAAGAGTCAGACAGGTAGAGGAGAAATGGCTTTCGAACTTGGCAATCTTCTTGTGCTGGAGACCAAGGGCAAGAGCCTGACTGATGATTTGTTGGGCTAGAAAAGAAAAAGCAAGCCAGACTATTATGAGGTATTAGAACAAAACTGAAGAGAAATGAAGATGATATACTCTGCACTGAGTGAGGATAAAATACTAAAAGAAGTGAAATAATAACCTGTGTACTATAGGAGAAAACAAAATTGAGAAGACGAAAGGGGGGGACAAAAGCAAAACTCAGGAACTAAGAGAGATCTTTGTCAATAGGGGCTTCGGTCATGAAAAACTAGCTGCATTGTCACAGGAATATATCCATTTGCCATTGGGAGCCAAAAAAAAAAAAGCTCTAAAACAGGTATCTGGATGACTTTAAAGGATTTAGACTTTAAAGGGTTTGGGTGAAAGCAGGATAGGAGGACATACCTACTCATGATGTCAAATTCCTTGTGGAACAGATGTGTGAAATCACAGATTTCCACAGATTCCTTGTGGAATTCCACACAGATTCCTTGTGGAAAAGCTGTGCCAGAACACTGCAGAAGCTCCAAGGGAGCAGGTGGAGTTATCTTTGTGATTTAACTTGTGGTGTGGCTGGAAAGGGACTTTTTCTTCATCTTGTAGGCTGCAAGATGAAGAAAATCAGCTGGGGGTTCAACTTGGAACTGTGAGGAGGGTTTTAGACTGAGTTTTTGCCAATTGTCTCCATCTTTCTCTGAGCGGTGGGATGAATCCTAGGAGATGTGAGAAGTGGAGACTAATTGGGATATCTAAGAAGAAAAGGTAATAAAGGGCAGCAGAGTAAATATAGAGGGAGAAGAAGGACATTTTAATGCAATATCTAGTGATATTGTGGAGCTGATTATCACCTCGGAGTGGTGAGGGCACTGAAACATGAGGAGTACAACAGAAGAGGTCAGGAAGTAGCAGATAATTTTGTCAGTGCTTCAAGTGCAGTGCTCCCAAAGCAGTCTGGCTTAAAAATGTTTCTAAGCAGACCACGAAAGGGAACAGAAGGATTTTTTAGGTGAACTGTAGCTCTGTATGTGGCTGGTTGCTTGTGCTCCCTCGTAAGGTGAACTAGTTGCTGTTAGCAGAACAGGTCAGACGTTGGTGTGAGATGGATCTGACTGAATATGGCAGTTCACACAAGTGCGATTCATTCCTGAAATTCCAGAAGGTGTGATAAGGAGAGGATTTCAAACCTTTCATCCAAAAAGGTCTTAAAGCTGGAAACTGCTGCTGCACACTGAAGTGTTTGAGCAATCCAATGTCAACTACTTTGCCTTGGATTCTCCTCAGGAATGACCACCGTGTTTGCGCCATGTAAGCTTGCACCTTGTGCCGTACGGGCAGGCATTGTAGCCTCACCACAGACACAGAAATATATAATCGTAGCTATTTAGAGAATAGCTATGTCTCTGCTGGACCTTGCAAACCCTGGTGAAGGTGGTTATTCTGCTGGGTTTATATGCCCAGGTGCTGGCAGCGGGGACTATGGGCTGGCCTCTGTGAGGAGTGGCCGGGGCTGCCCCACGAGCCTCATTTTACCCTCATCTTTCAGAAAGGGCAAAATGCTGCCCACCATTGAGGAGGGAGAAAAATGTGTGGGTAACAGCCCTGTGAGCACCAGGCTGAGAGCAGAAAGAGGGGAGGGGATGCTCCAGGTGCCCAATCAGCTCCTGGAGAAACCCCAGTGGAGCAGGTATTTCCCTGCATCCTGTGGAGAGACCAGGTTGCAGCTCCAGGGGTAAAGTGAGGGAAGGAAGGAACAGCAGAGAGGAACTGTTATGAACTCACCATAACCACCCCAGCCCTCACACCCCCACACCGCTCGGGGTGTGGGGAAGGTAGAGGAGTCAAGAGTGAAGTTGAGCCTGGGAAAAAAAAGGGGAGTGGGGAAAGAGAAAGGTCTTTGCTTCTCCCTCATCAGCACTATTTTTACTTGTGATAAATTAAATTATTTTTCCCATAAGATGAGTCTGTTTTGCCCGTGATGGTGATTGGGAAGTGATTTCCCTCTCTTTATCTTGACTCATGAGCTTCTTTCGTCTTGTCTCCCCCAGTTTGGTTGGGGAGCAAGTTTCCCTGGATTAGGGCAATCAGAGCAGGGTGGGTAGATGTTTGAACCTGTCCCAAGAGCAATCTGAAGCTGACCACTGTGTTGTGTAGAGTGTCATATGGGTGAGAGCAAAGGACTCTGTCAGCCTCCTTTCCTCCACGTGGTGTTGTACAACACAAAATTGGGGATGAACCCAGAAGACACGGTCACAATGAAATGAAATCGGATGTGAGAGACAGCTTTCAAGGAGTGCCTTCTCTAGATCTGTAAATCTCCTGTTTGTCAGGAGAAGAGATTCCTTTAGGACTGTATTAATTGCTCTACTGTGTGTGGTCTCTTAGTGAGAACTAGGGAGGTTAAGAGCTCTAACATCCAAGTGGGGCTGGTGAGGCATGAGGAGGAAGGGGGGGAACAGAGGAAGAAGACACAGCTTTTGATGCAAGGTCACAGTCATCTAAAACCTATTGCAAAAAAAAAAAAAAGCCTGCATATAGAACACCCTTAAGCATTCTCTTTTGCCATCTGAAGTATGTAAGCCATTTAACTTGGAACTTCTTATTTCCTTCAATAGTAGTGGCTTGGAAAGGCAGGTCAGTATCACTCCTGGTTTTAGAGATGGAATAACTGAGGCATATGCTAAGGTCACTTCTGCAGACCTAGGCAGGGAATCAAGATCTCTGAATCCTGCCTTTTTTAAGGTGCAGCCAGTGACGTCGCACACTTCCTTCCAGCAAAAGCAGTCTACCGCTTTGCAAAGGCCACACTTAGTGCTTTTGGTGAATGCTGCAGTATTTCTGTTCAGTGATCTCGAGATACCATCGTGGTATTTAAATGTTTGTGTGGTCCGCCTTGCTTCCAGCAAAGGTGTGGTATTTATGTAATGAAAGGGGAGAAGTAGTGTGGCGTGTGTGAAAGCCTGCAGGTATTAAAAGAAACATACTATTATACTGCAGTAGTCAACCCGGGCTATCATGCTATATTCGTTTCAATTACCTCAGGCTTTTTGTGAGCTTCTGTGAGGACTTAAATGGAGATCCTAATGGCAACTTTTATAAGTTTATTCCAGCATTGCAGAATAAAAAAACCCCGACACTGAAGATAAAATTTTTAATTAAATTCTTTATCTTTGATTGAAAATTTAACTTCCAAAGGAAGATTAACATAGCATCATGAGTAACCATGGGATGATTTCATCACTACTAATTTGAACATGAAATGCATCAGCATATAGAATTCAGTCAGCTTTGTGAATTAAAAGCCTCTGATGTCTGTATTAGAAATATCCTGCGGATATAATTTACGTATCAAAGCTTCCATTCTACTTTTGTTACAGCATATGGTGGTTAGCTGTGATGGTGCTTTATATTGTAGAGTAGCAGTGGCTTATTGATATTCTCAACCATTTTCCACTGCTGAGGGAGCAACGGAGAATTACTTTTTGCTAGTGTGTGTGAAGAGAGAGAGACAACCTTTAACCTTTTTGAACTCTCATTACTTTGCATATTGACATAGGAGAAAAAAAATAGTGATCCTCTAGAAAAGGAGACGCTTTCATCCTGAACATGGACCATGTTCTTCCTACTTGTTTTTATTTAATTCCTGCCAGTAATTTTTTTTTTACCCCATTCAACGTGACTTTATGCTTTTAACTTTCATTAATGAAAATCAAGTCAGCCATGGAGTATCAGTCTTCCAATCCCTTTTACATGTTTAGTAAAATAAAATACTAAAGCCTTCATAAGGAAAAAAAAAAGAAAATTAATAACAAATGAAAAAGCTTTAAAAGCGAAGTGTTTTCTCCCTACCCTTGAAAATATGTTTGTTTTATTTTGTTATTTTGTACTTTAAAAGCTTTTCCATTAAACTGCAGTCTTCTGAAAGAAAAGGCTCAAGTCCAATAACTGCCAAGATTTTTTTTTTGACTCAATTCATTATTTTTGGCTTCACAGAAAACCAGGTTTCTGTGTAAGAGATTATGATTAAAGTTACAATCAAGTACACTTTAAGAATCAAGAGGCACATCATTAAGACATTTTTAACAAGAAATTTGTTTTCATTTTTAAACCAACTAGAATATCAAAGTACTTGTGTAGAAAAGAGGCAATTGTTATTGTTAAATTGAAAAATGTGGAAAATTTAAGTATTACGACAAAATAAGGGGAATAAAAAAAAAAATTGAGGGTGATGGAACTAACATCAGAGTAGACTTCTGGCTTTAGACAGTCGGGTTAGAGTAGAAAGGCTTTCCAGTGCCACTGGGGATATCTCAGCTTCTCTTTGTGCTATTTCCTTATTTGACAGCAGTCCTGTTTGAGGTGGGAGGTTGAATTCTTTATATTTGAGCTGCAAAGTCCTATGGGACCGTAACTTTCTGTCCTGGCTTGCGTGGGAGAAAGTCTCAGCGAAATCATGCTTCAGTGAAAGAGTTGTTGGTGAACCGAGAGCCACTCAGAAAAGGCTCTATGAACAGACATTTTTGCTTTTTATTTTTGCTGCTGCTTCTTCATCTCTTGCCTCCAGTTGAGTCTCTGATACTGAAATAAAGAAAAGCAGCAAGGTGGGCAAGCTGCTGGAAGGGCTGCTAAGCACCTGCTGGTGAGGTATCTCCATTTAAGATGGTACCTGAAGTAATGTAACCACTAGACCACATTAGCTTCCTGTGATGTCAATTGAAGTGATGTCTATTGCTGTCCACTTTGTGTGTCGAAGGAAGTTTGAACATGGTTATTACGGTGTGGAAATTAGCAATTTCTGGACTACAAAACTTTCCTTCAAAATGTGTGTATAGCAACCCTACTGGTCAAGTGGGCATGAGTTCATATAGTCCCAAGTGCTGCATCCACCTTCCTGTAGAGCAAAGGCAGAGTGCTCTGCTGCAGCATCTGTACCCACAGATTTCACCCATAATGCATAATGCCCCGGCGTTAACTTGCTTTTGCTGCGTTACCCAAGTGTCAGTGCTAACATTTAGATAGTTTTGTTCCACTGCTGAAACTTGGAATTAAATGTCTGAGCTTGTTAGAGTTTACTGTATACATCTGATTTAAAAATAACAGTCAACATAACAATCTGGGAGAGAAGAGCAAAGAGATGATCTTTGTTACTATTATCTGTGCGCTCCTTTATTGCAACAGACATTTTTGCCAGTGTTATATTTCTTCTAAGTATGTTATTCTATATGTTTCTTACTTATTTTTCTTCTAGTATGTGAACTAGTACATCAACATTACATGCACTGAAACAGTATGGGAAATATATAACTTACCAACTGCTGGATCTGCAGAATAAAACTTTCTACATTTGCAGTGATGACTATTTTTCAGATATTTTCATATGCTTTTCAGAATTTAACTTAGCCATCAGAGTACTCCAAAGATCTAAATATAGCAGACTGTAGTGTTTTGAAGTGATAGTTTAGAATGAATTTCCAGATCTCAAAACTGGCACCTGTTAGATCAGAATACAGTGAATTATGCCCACTCTTCCTGCATTTCACTATCCATTTCTGGGTCCATGCATATTAAGGGTGATTCAGTATGCCTTTTGTGCTTGGCAGCCTGATTTCCACAGCTAAGAGGTAAATATAAATAGCATGATTTCAATTGCAAAACATTGATTTCCTCCCAAAGCAGATGTTTTTTATCTAGTGGTAGGGTATTTCAAGGCAAGATCACTGCTCCTATTTACATTTAAAAATAAAGAGCAAAAAGAAAGGAACACCTTGATATATTTTTACTTTTGGTTAAGTATAGGCTTGTTTGTCTGACAAGTCTTTCCTTAGCTGAGGTATCTTGGATATCCAAACTGCTTCTTTTAAAATTGTCTGTGCTTTTAAAGGCTGAATGCTACAAGCAGGTGTTTTGCATGCCTGTAAATATTATTATTTTTTTATTAGAATCACTCCTGGTTAATTTTGGTCTCGATGCTGGTTGTCTACATGCCTCTTTTTTCCTTTCCTTTTTCCACTGCTGAATCCAAAATACTATGAAATAAAAAAACAAACTTCTGAGTCATTGGGGGTCAGTGACAGAAAGAAGTAGACAACTGTGCTGTTGTAGATCTTACTGGAGGAGATGACAAGTTATTAGCTCTTCCCATGACCAATCTTCTTGAAGGTTACTGCCCTCATGCCTCAGACGGAGTAGCAGATCACAGGAGAGCTTAGAGCTGAAACTTCTATGTCTCTAAATTCATCTTTGACAAACAGTAAAGCTCAGCTTGTTCAGATTTGGTCACTCAAGACAAAGATGTATTTTGTGTAAATGAGGATCTGATGAAGACCTGCAGCTCCCTCAGATTTTGAATATTGTTGTCTCAGGAACTGAATACCTTGTTTTCTGACTCCAACTGGTATGTGAAATCTTATCCAGCATTCTTAGCAGCAGCTGCAGCCACACGCTTAGATTTCCTTAGATCCACCCCCAGACAGAACAATTGTCCCACCTCTACAGGGATTTGTGCCACTACAGTTTTAAGAGGCTTTCAGACTTGAGGTTTGCAGCTTTTGTTCCCCCCATAACAATAAAAACAGAGTTAATTGTAAGTGGCAGATGCTCAGTTTATGAAGTAAAAATGGGTGTAGAATAACATATGTGGGTAAGTGCCCAAGGTTAAATACTCAAGTTAGTTAAAGGCAATTTAAGTTCACTTTGTACTGAAGAAAACTTTTCTATGTTATTTGGATTTTTAAACTAAGTATGAAAACATTTAAGTGTTCTGTTTCATCCAGTAATATCTTCTATGGCTTATTTAGGCCAAAATGATTTTGATGTCCAACCAAATACTTCAGTCCTTATTAATACAATAGCACAGGTGTTTTATAGAGTTTTATGTTTCTAAATCAGTTGGTAACTTCTTTTAAAGAAGCATTGATTTTTTTTTTTCTTTCTTTCCCAGTTTGTTCTCCTCAGTGTGTGTCTCGCTAAATGTCACATTGAATTTGTGACTCTGTGAAGCCATTTATATCGCAGAATTTTAAATGCCTAAGAGGTGTTTTTTCTTCCTGTGCTAATTTTAATCAAACAACTGACCCTTGCTACTCACCTGGATTCCTTGGAAACTTCAGATTTTTTTTTCCTCACCTTTTTTCCTTTGTTCTTAGAAAAATTGATCATTAAACAATTAGGCTTCAGGCAGAACAGCAAACAGCATGTGGATAGAAACGAGGTCAGAAGCTGCCACATACAACCTGTTGAGTCTTCACAGAGGAGCCGTGTCATGCTAAATTATCTGCATGTGTTGGTGAGCAGTATTCTGGCAAGGATGAATGAGAAGCTCAGCATAAAGGAAAACTTTAATAGAAGATATGATGGGCACGTTCATTCTGGCGAAACCCACTATTTGTCAGAACCATGTCTGCTGTCCCTGCTACATCAAATTCTTGTTCAAGTGCACAGCTCTGATAGCTACCTGCTAGGCTGCAGAATCTGTACTGAAACAGTATTTCCCATTTCCGTTTGATTCTGCCACCTAGTTTAGCAACGTGTTATTTGCTTTTGGAACCACTTTGTCAATAGACTTAGTACTGCACTGAGTATGAAAGAACAGGGGTTTGATTCAAGGGATTGATGGGGCACATGGTTCTGTGACCATGAAAAGAAATGTGTGTGTCTGGTGGTTTTAATTGCACGTGACATTAATATTTTCATCATCCCCTTTTGCATCAGAGTTCCTAAAAACTGTGTTTATGTTTTCTGAGCGCAGAGTTTCAGAGTGGAGAACCGGATCTTTACCTTGAAGCTGCATCAAAGCCAGATTGCGAAGCTTGGGCTGTGGCACTGGGAGAGGCAAACTCAGAAGGTTTGCGGAATAAAATTCAGCAGCTCCGGAGGTTGATCATGGAAATCAAAGAGGAGAGATCATCAGATGAAGCACAGCAGTTTCTCCCTTCATCCCAAGTAGACAGTCTAGGAGAGCCACAGTTTACGAGTAAGTGCATATACTCATTTTATTAAGCCGTATAATAAAAACGGCCTACACTTTGTGACACAGATAATGTCACAAACCAGGTACATAATACTGTTTAACTTGTTGCTTGACAAAGTGCAGTTGTAGAGGAAGCAAACTGATGAAGATTACCTTAAACTATCATTACCTGATATATTTTGATTTATACAGATAACCTTCAGGGGAACACATGTGCGATTACTGTGTTTCTGACTTTTTCTCTGTAATCTTTTTTCTTCATAAGACTTAGAAATTGTTTAGTTAGAAATACTATTTTCCTCTTTTGTGTCCTATGTGGACTACTGTTTAAAATATAGTCTGAAAGCGTTGTTAAACATGTAAAGATCTAGTGATAGTTAAATTAGTATCACAGATTTGTTCTTTGTGATATAAAAGCACTCTGGGGATTTGAAAGCACGTAGCCATATGTTGAGTCAAGTTTGGTGCACTGGAGTCTGTGGAGTGTGTTTCAGTTGTCCAGTTACTTCATCAAGTCTGTATCTAGCATATTCATACAACCAAAGATGGTTGTTGTTTGTTGTTGGTTTTTTTCTTAGTTTCTTTTCCCAGCAACAGAAAGTTTCTATTAAAGAGAAAGAAGTCTTCTTCAGAAGTAATCCTTTTTTTTCAGGCAAGTATTTCATGCCAAGGTGTCTCTCACTATAAGTTTGTAACAAAATGTTACTCTGGTGGCAATGGCAGGTAGTTAGAGGTATGAATTAGGGATGTGAAGGTTTTACTATGTATTTTAAAAGCTAGACAGTGAAACCACATTATTTCTAATTTATTTTTTTTCTCAACCTTCAAAGGTATTCAGAGAATTCCAAATGAGCCAAAGCTGGAGTTCGGTCTTGGTAAGATAAAATTTTGACTTCTTGGAATTGCAATGACCTGTGTGCATGAAGAGTGTGTGTATGTGTCTAACTATATATATATATATGTACAGTGTCATACAAAGTAACATGTTACCTGATTCCTTTAAGTAGGAGACAGGCCTGTGTATGTCTTTGAAATGCTGACTTCAGATTCTTAATTGGTTGAAATGGCTAAAGATCTTTTGAGTTCTCTGATGCTATGCTGCTCTTCCAAGATGAAAATCTGCCCAATAGCTTCGTGAATGTTGTTTATGAAATACTACGTATTTGGGACCAGACATCTAAAATGGAGTTTCAGCTAAAAGTACTGTCCCTTTAGAACAAACTTTTATTTAAAAGCATTGATTATTATTTTGTAGAGGAGAGTCTATATAAATATTTACCTGTTTTTCTCTTTTTATGTTTAGTATAAGTAATTATTATATAAGAACTATATATTAGTACAGTTTATAATATAGGAGAACTTTGTTTCAGGAGGTGTTTTGTCAGCTCAAGCCTCCCTCTCTATTCAGAGCTATACAGCATATATATATACATATATCTCAGAATAATAGCTAGGTTTAGTTGATTAATGGCTGGACTCGATTATCTTAAGGGGCTTTTCCAGCCAAAATTATTCTGTGACTATTCTCTGCTGCTGCAACTGGTAAAACAACACAGTTGCAAATAATGTATCTTTTGAAATATTTGATGCTATAGGCTGCATAGATTCTGAAATGACTAAAACTTGCCCAGTTCATTATGATTTTTGCATTCATATAACCTGCGTTTCACATATAGCTGTACTCTGAGAAACTTTTACTCAGTGCTATTCAATATCTATTATATTTACTCTGGAATAAACACTTTAAAACATCTATTGGAAAAAGTGTGTGTATGAGAGAGAGGGAGAGAGAAATAGAGACATTTGTCAACAGGATGTTAAATAAAAATCAATCGAACTCCACTCTTTGTAGAATTTAAACGGTTTACCAACAAATCTCCCTCAGGAACCCCCCAACTCAGCAAAAACGATGGCATCAGTGACACTCCTGCAGGTTCTTGCCCTGCTCATCCCATTGTGGTAACTTGTTTCCTGGCCCTGTCCTCTGAATTGGGTTACACTTGGCACATGTACTGCCGTAACTACGGTGGTTTAAAAGCTGATACCCTAAAAGCTGTGCCCTTTGGGGCAGATGCAGTTCTGTCTGATACAATAATTTTTAGATTCCCTGAACTATATCTGGACTATTGACCTGCGTGCCTTTTAAAAACTAGACAGTTACAGCACTACAAAAAAATTGAGTAGTTGGGTTTTTTGTTGGTGGTTTGTTTTTGTTTTCCTCTAGGGGGTATTTCTGCTGAAATTGTTAAATGTTGGCATGGAAGAAAGGCCTAGTTCTCTGTCGGGGAATTAACATACTATTATAATTCCTAAGAGTGATTTTAATTTTTCTGTGCCTTTCTATAAGCCTTTTTATAGGTGATGTGACTGTAGTATTTGAGCATGGCTAGGAATTGCTATGCTCCAGTGATAACAAACTCCTGGAATGACCCTGGTGTGGCGTAGGAGAGGGAGGAAGGCGCTGCAGGCAGCGACTGCAAATTAGATGAGCTGTACTTCAGGAGAAGTTACTTTAAGTGATAAATGTGCCTCAGCAGGCAGAAGTGTAAAAATGATGTAAAGCCATTTTCAGACTTGTTTGGGCTCGTGCTGGACGGAGCGCTATTCACTCATGGTGTCAGTATTTGTGTTTTGCATTTGGTGGTTTCTAGTAGGAATTTATGGTCTAGGGTTGGTTCTGCGGCATTATTGATTGAGTCATTGTAGCTCTGTGAGTGACCTTATACATTGACTTCTGCTGCTGTTCAGGTAGCAAGAGTAACAGTGTAAACCTCTTGGTTTTGACTGATATTCCCGGCTAATGTCATCGAATCATAAAACAGTTTGGGTTGGAAGGGGCCTTTAAAGGTCATCTTGTCCAACCCCCCTCCCCCCTGCAATGAAGAGGGACATCTTCAATTAGATCAGGTTGTTCAGAGCCCCATCCAACCAGACCTTGAATGTTTCCAGGGATGAGACATCTATCACCTCTCTGGGCCACCTCTTCCAGCGTTTCATCACCCTCACAGTAAAAAATTTCTTCCTTCTATCTAGTCTAAATCTTCCCTCTTTTATTTTAAAGTCATTACCCCTTGTCCAATTGCAGCAGGCCATGCTAAAAAGTTTGTCCCCATCTTTCTTATAAGCCCCCTTTAAGTACTGAAAGGCTGTGATAAGATCTCCCTGGAACCTTTTCCTCTTCAGGCTGAACAACCCCAACTGTCTCAGCCTGTCCTCAAAGGAGAGGTGCTCCAGCCCTCTGATCATCTTTATGGCCTTTCTCTGGACCCACTCCAACAGATCCATGTCTTTCCTTTCAGGGGCATTTGGCAGTGTAGGCAATTATGTAAAGTTGATTCTTAGCGCCTTGATCCTAAAATAATGCTGAATATTTAACCATAACACATTTGCATTAGGGGAATCCACTTTCAGTGACTGAGCGGTCCATGGAAGACTTCAGTTTTATCATAAGTTATCCTTCTTACTGGAATATCAACGCACCCATGCCAAGACTTCCTCGCTCCAGCCACCCTACTCACCACCACCGTGTTACTCATATGTGTACAACTATATGTTCATGTGGCAGGTACCTCTTGCTGATCAGTGAGAGGAATAGTTTATCTGGGAAGGATAAACTTGGCCCAACCAGGCAGTTCAAATGCCCTTCAGAAGGGCAGCCAGTCAAGATGTCTTCTCTGCTGTTCACCTGGTTACTGCTAGGGCTGGAAGGGACTCTCGCTCTGACAGCCTGGTCCGTGCATCTGGGAAATGTGTGCTGCCTTGTCATGCCAGCTGAGCCAGAGAGCTGCCCCTGGGCTGCTGGTAGGCCAAGGGCACTGCTTGGCTGATCTCACCTTCTGAAGCTTTGGTTTATGTCCAATTAAAGGCTCGCCATTAGCTTTAGCTGACCAAGGACTTTCAAGACCTTTCTGTGAGGTGAACCAAAGCATGGCAAACAGGGATGAGAGAGAGGTTTGCTGCAAGCAAGCGTGCTGCTGCAATGGGTCACCAAATCTTAGGGCTTTGTAGAGACAATTCAACTTGATTAGACTGGTCTTTGGCATTTACAATTTGAAAGGCAAATCTAGCAGTTAATAACCTATAAAACTGGTCTCCAGACTGGAAAGAATGGCTTATACTTTTGTTCATATGCATTTTGAAAGCAATATTATATTAGTGTACTGTATTTACGCATGGTAATAGACACTTACTTATATCAGTTAATATATACATGTTTTTAACTATATTAAAAAGAAATTGTCAGTTATCACATAATTGTACTTCGTGACTCTTCTGTCACTAGTTGGTCAATAAATAACGTTCAGAAATGGAACTCTGCAGTAACTTAAACAGAATATAGCTTTTTAATAATACTTGGGTGCTGCCTAATAGATGAGTTTTATTTAAGGACACTGCTCTTCAACTTTTGAAGTTCTGTTGACTAGATTTTGAAATAATGTTATTAAAAAGTCTTGCTGGGGCTTGTTTTCTGTTGTGGTAGGTAACTTGCTGCATTCTATATCCATAAGACTCTGGAAAGTGTTCTCTTTATAAAATGTCCGAAATATTCCCTTCTTTTTATTTCATTTTAAAGTTCAGTAAAGCTGAGATGAAAGCAAATAACTTTTCTGAATTATAGCTTTCCGCTGCAATGCACTCAGCATTTTTGGGAGTGTACCTGATCTTGTAATATTCCTTGTTTTGGAGTCAGTGTGGAATTATTTAAACAGAGATTTTTGATTTTTATATTCCTGGGGACTCTTTGGAAATATGGCTGGGTTTTGAACCTTGTGACTGTTAGGAAGTTTTACTTTTAAAACTTTATCTTGTTGTTTGGCTTTTCAAGTCATTCTGTTCTGCATGCTATTTTATCAAGCAGCAGGAGGTAGCACATGTCACTCAGTGCGGAGTTCTGGGTAGAGAGGAAGAACAGAGTAAAAGGAATAAAAACAGATTCTGGGCCTAAACAGCACATCAGCCTAACAAACAGGGAAGCTGGTAAGAGTCTTTCCCATGACTTTGAAGGGCCCAAGGTTAGGTCATGTAATAGATGTTTATTTTGGAGTTAGTGTTCTTGGTTGCGTTTTTAAAATATCCCAGCCCTTGAATCCCAGATCTAACTAAATATAGCATAGGTTCCTGACTTCACATTCATTTCAGCATAGCTACTTCGTGATACGTGAGCTTAGCTGAAGTATTATCTAATAGTTGTGGTAAGTAAATTATATTATGCATATTGGTGAACATTGTTGTGAAGTTTTTAAGAGCTTGCACCTCTGAAGTTATTTGTATCTATTTGATGGTGAACTGACAAAGCAGCACAAGAGAACTCAATCAGAAAAATGAGGAAGCAGGGCAGAAGGCACAGTTGGTAGTCAAAGTGCTCAAACATGAACTCAGTAATGAACACGATGTTAATACAGAGATATATATTTGAAAAAATAGTCTAAAATGAAAGCCCTCAATGACCAGTAGAATTCATTTTGGCACATTTCAGTGTTTTTGAGTTTGTGTAATTGGTTAGAGTTGTGAAGAGAGAGCAAAGGATATTGCGGTTGTGGGAGTAGTGTAATAATCTAGATAACTGTATAGAACAGAGTGTCTCTGCACATGTTGTAGGCATATTCAGGTACTAATTTTAATGAGAGTACCTGTCTAGCATCTCCACTACCTTTCAGTTTCTTGGGATGTATGTTAGGAAAGTAAAGCTTGATGGATTGTCCTATTGTGGCATACCCTTCTATACTTTTCAAGGTATAGAATTCTGTAAATCTCACAGTTATGTCCTTTTACAAAATCTCATTTAAATAGTGCACGTTTCATAGAAAACTTCAGCAAGTAGTTGCAAGAATTAAAAATTAAAATTTTCAGGATATTTATTTGTTCAGTTTACAAAATAGCGGGTTGATATAAGAGCTGTCTACTTGTAAATGCAAAAGTTTTTATTCTTCACTGTCTTATTTTTCCCTGAGTAATATTATGATGACACTCCTTGGAAAAGGTCTTGAAGCAAGGTTAACTCTGCATACTGAACCTAAATGGTACATCGATGCTGCTCAAAGACCATGACTAAATGATTTTTCCAATTCTGAAATATAATCTGGAGCTTTTTCAGTAGTAGCTGTTCCTAGAAGAGTGATAAGCAGAAATACAGGATTTATTCATACCACAAACCTGGAGTCAGAGTCCTGAACCTAGAAAAATTTTCTATCTAACTCAGTTATCCTTCTGCTTCATCATGTTACAAGTTGGGGAATAACTAATACTTTGTTATCTTAGCCAAATTAAAAAAAAAAGTCATCATCACTCTTTTGAGTAAATTTAAAAAGAAAAGTGAATATTTCTCTGTGAATCAAACTGCAACTGTTGGTTTTGGGTTTTGGTTGTTGTTCTTTTTTATCCTGGCCCCACACAAATTTCATCTTCCACCAAATTAGCTAGTCAGAGGTTTTTCTTAGCTTTACTGATGTATGTTAATTGCTGTTTCTTCCCAACAACAACAAAAAATAGATAAAAGGCAAATTAAATAGGATAGAAGAAATTAAGGAAGTAGAAAAGGCATCATGTGATGGGAAAGAATGCTCTTTTTTTCCTCTGGGAACTACTTATTGGGCTTCTGCCTGCTTTGAGATTTTTGCACTACAACTAACATCCTGTAAATGCATTTTATTCTTAGCAGCTCAGTGTTGTGAGGATCAACTTTTTTTTTTTTTTTTTGACAGAAACGATCTTCCCAATGGGGTAGGAATTTCCAGCCGAGTCTGTGTTGGCATGGTTTGAGTGGTTGTGACTTAGAACTTACCATGTTTCTGAACTATGCCAGAGAGGAGTTTCCTTTTTCCTTCCACCACCTGCCCAGGGAGGTGGTGGAGTCACCATCCCTGGAGGTATTTAAGAAACGTGTAGACATGGCACTTCAGGGCATGCTCTAGTGTCTGAGATTGTTGGGTTCTTTTTTTGTGTGTGTATGGTTGGATTCGATGATCTCAAAGGTCCCTTCCAACCATGAAGATTCTGTGATTCTGTAAAGCAACGAGTGAAACTGTCTTCCAAAAATGTTCAAAGGTAGTGAATGCCCATCATCTTTCACATCATACTGTCATCTCTCTTTTGGCAGCATTTGATGATGAAACAGGTTAGTGCATACTGAGCAAATTGAAAAGTGGGATCACCTAGAGTTGGGTGATGTTGAATGAGTGACCCTTGAGTAAGCTGTCTTCACTGTGCTTCTGCATTCTGTGGTGCTCACAGTAAGCGTTCTTAACTATATGCAGACATATGAACACTGCTGGAAAGTGATTTGAGGGTGGATTTGCCAGAACTCCACACCGTTCTCTATCCACCTCTTCTCCCACAGTTCTTTGTTAGCTTTTGAGTTGGCTTTTGGGACTCCATAGCCCTTGCCAAGCTGCAAGTAACTGGCTTTATTTTTTTTTTGTAGACAGCTTTCTGAATCTCTGCTGCTTCCTCGTTGTGCACTTCTATAAAGTAAAGCATCGCTCTTGAATTTTGCATGCCCCATACCCTGGCAGAGAAAAGGACTATCATCTTTTTCAGTGGTATTGCCAGAACTGTCTGGATATTGACATTATGATTTGGTAATTTTAGGCCGTTTTGTTGTCATAAAGTAGTCATAATGCCACTACTGAAGTAACTAAATATACAAAGGGAAAATATTGGTATGTTTTCCCTTTAAAATCTTGCCTTCTTTTAGTCTTTCATGACTCTTCTGGTTATGAGAATATTCAGCCTCCTCCTTGCAGAAGGTTGTCCTGTTCCATGTGACAGTGTCAACCTTCATTCCCTATTTGTCTTTCCAATTTAATTCATTATATTCCACCTCACTTTATGCATAATTCATTATACCATCATGTTTTGCTAGCCTACAATGTTCACTACATTAAACCCTCTTTTAAGAATGTCTTAAGTATGCAGGGGAAAAACTTTGAAAAAACAAATCCAGAAAATGTAAGAGAAAACACCAAAAAGCTCAAAACCAGAGTCCTTTTAAAAACTCCTATCCTTGTTCAGTTTTTTCCGGATATGCTGGATTTGAGTCCTAGAGAATTAGGCCAGATTTTCAAATCTGTATCTGTAGGCATTACTGTAATTTTAGAAATCTATCCTTCAATCCCTTTAGGGCAGGGATTGTCTTCATTTGCATTGCAGCTAGAGAAGCAGCAAGCATGCTGTCACAAACTTTAAATATTAATCTGTACTAATTGTATCACTGAATATGTAAGGACTCAAAAATCCCCGGTAATGAAAGTTCGGAAGATGTTCAGTTAGTGTTCTGCCTGCCTCTCACATGTTGAGAGAATCTGAAAAATTCTCTCTATAATATAATATACTTGACAGATAAAATACATTTCTTTGAAGAATATCTATATATATTCATATATGGAGTTACGTAGATATCTATTCTATGTTTGTAGTTAATATATATGAAAATCTGTTTCATTGCTGAAAATCTATTATATTTGGTATAGCATTACTCATTTTTGTCAACTGTGTGAGTTCTCTACTTAGTTTCTTTGTCAGTAAGAAGTAATTCTTGATAGAAGTAGCTACAGAAATATTTTCAACTTGTCGGCATCCATTGCTACTTAATGATATTCATTAAACAGCTATGACTTGCATAAATTCAATTTCTGTGTAGGTTATAGAGATTAAAATTCTCCATTACACCATGATATGTAGCAGTTAGTCACCACAGTGGGCTCGTTAAATGCAGGGATGTTTATTTGTCTGAAGTGGGTCAGAGCACACGATGAACCAGCACGAAGGGAGTAAATCGTTACTGATTGAGCGTATTCCAGTATGATGGAGTAGAGAAACCCACTGATGTGATTAGTAAGTAACGTGAGGATGTTTTGGGGTATCAATATATAAGTTATATATAATATATATAATACCTTATACAAATATACGATACTGTATATAGTATCAATATATAACCCGGGTGCAAACCGGTTTTCAGGCTGTTTTCTTTCATTCTCTTTTATGAAATGTGAGTATCTTCTGTTTCTGGAAGCTTTTGCTTTTAAGAAAAAAATTGTATTTGAAGTACCAGGAGACAGTGGGTGACAGCCTTTTAAAATACAAATGCATATAAATCAGGGCTGTGACTAAGGGAAACTTTTAAATCTAATAGCATAAAGATTCTCGCAGTGACTCTCACATGTTTTGATAGAAAGGCTTATCTAGAGATAAATTTTGAATAGCTATGGCTAATCTGTTTAGACGGGAGTTTGTAGATACCTGAATTTGAAAAGCTATTTAACAGTTGAATGGGTATTTTGGAATTTAACCATTCTGAGAGACAGGGGTTTATCATCTTAGTGCTGGAGTGATGCAGCAGATAATAGGATTAATTTCTGTCAGAAATGTACAAATTCTGAAACCTTGTCGGAGTTAGCAAACTGCTGCATTTACAAGGCCAGGGAAAAAGGAGGAGAGGACTAGGAAGGACCTTTGTTTTTCAAATCTTAACTAAAGAAATTTGATAGGTTTCTTAGTAAAATCAGTTTCTTCTTGATATTGAAAATGATATTTTTGTGTTTGGTTTTTTTTGTCATAGACTTTGTAAATGTCTCATGTTTGCAAAATTCCTTCTATTCAAAATTTCAAAGGGGTAAGATTGTGTCTATGCTGAAAACTGTAATATTCTCTGTGAGCCTGGGTGCTAGTTCAGTGCCCCAGTGAGGTTAATTACAGATTAATTACAACACCTCAGTCTTAGCATGGGTTCATCTACCTCATTCCTTACCAATAAGGGTAGGTAAGCTGCTTTGCCTGAACTAATTCTTGTTTCTGAAGAAACCCATTTTCCCCTTGGGAAATGGGTTCCAGAGTTACTGAGGAATTGATAGATGTAGGTGGAGATTTAATGCAATTCTGTCAAAATTGGGCTACCTTATTAATTTTTCACACACAGATATTTTAAAAAAAAAAACCCAACAACTAACACCAAACCAAAACAAAAATAAAAGTGAACCCAAAAAAACCCCAAACAAACAACTGAGTAGGTACCTTAATTTGTCCTTCAGTATTTTTACAAGCTGTTGAAGTGTTCTGGTGAATGTAACAAACTTTTCAATTATTCTGATGAAACTGAAAACTTGTGTTTCCAGGGTATTTTTAAGCTAGTTCATAGGAATGTAGGATTAATGATCATTAAGTAAGAGAGAAGTTATTTTTGGCACATGCTGCTGCTCTTTTTTCCTCATTATTTTTCTCTTCCTGCTTTTCCCCAAAAATACACCTCCTGCTGCCTATACTTTCTCCTCTTTTCCTTGCCAACCTATGTATCTCTTTCCAGTTCAATTTTTTGAACCTCATTCTCTCCGGTGAGTGTCCTCAGATTCCCGAGCGTGTGTGCCTCCCAGGTAGGTCTCTCAGATCTCCCACTGTGAGAACTTGGTTTGAGGGCTGTGTGTGTGTGTGTGTGTGTGTGTGTACGCATGTGTTTGTAGCCTGTTACACCTTTAGGGTGCCGGAGCGGTGGAACAGAGCGAGCGGGAGAGGTTTGTGAGAGTTCAATGGCTGAGCTGGGAAGGGGAGAAAAATGGCTTATCCGGCAGTTCTCTGCTATGGAAGGAGTTTTTATGGGCAGCATCTTCCTAGATGCGGCTGGCACTGAGCCTGCTCTCCCCTTGTGTGACCAGCATGTCCACAGGTACTGCTCTTTTATCACCTGATGGCTTCGTGCTTACCTGATAGATAATGAGTCTGTGACAGATTCCTCTGTGGATCCAGGAAACTGGTCTGAATGAAGCAGACTGTTAGGTCCTTATTGAGTATTGAGAGTCATTTCTACTGCAGACATTTACACACAGAGAGCAACAAGCCAAATAAGGATGAGTTATTCCTTTGTTCTTATAGAAAGCTCTGTGAGGCTTCCTTACCTACAACAGAGATTTGGATTGCAGTCCTGGCACTGCTGCCTTCTTCCAACCTTTCCCTGCCTCCCAGGAAGCTGACATTTTAACTATTCAGGATATAATTGATTTTTGTAATTTTTTTTTCTTTTAGTTCCTTACCCATGCTGTTTTCAGGGAGGCTTTAGAAGGCATATAGTGTCTGCACAATTTTTTCAGCAATAGATGTTTGTCTACTCCACAGCTTTATTACTAAGAATAAACTACGTTTTCATATATCCTTTAAAACTACATTGCTTCTCCTGGTAGAATTTTTTCAGGGCTTTTTTGGTCTTTTTTTTTTTTTTTTTTTAAATCAAACTACAACGAAACTTTATTTCTAGTTAAAAAATAAATTGTGTGTACTACTAAGTTTGCTTAAGAGCCAGTTTTAGTATTCCTGGGTTTGTGCCTCAGTGGCTGAAATTTTGTTTTTCTCTGTTGCTGTCCAATGCCCTTTCCAGTCCTGGCATCTCTTCAAGGCAGGTACAAGAAATAGCTTGTGTTTTGGAATTGTTGGACAGAGTCAGTTGGGACACCAAAAGTAACGTTTATCATTAAGGGACTGGAGATTACCAAGGAGCTGGAGCATCCTTCATATGAGGAGAGGCTGGGAGGGCTTGGACTGCTCAGCCTGGAGATGAGAAGTCTCACGGGTGATCTTACCCATGTACCTAAATACCTGGTGGGAGAGATTGAAGGTGAGGGAGCCAGACTCTTCTCTGTTATGCCCAGTGAAAGAACAAACGATGAAGTTAAACACACATGAAATTAAATCAGAACACCTCCCCACTCCCCCACCCCAAACTTTTTTACTGAGAGGGGGATCAAACACCAACACAGATGATATAGGGAGGTTGTGAAGTCTTCAACCTTGGAGATGGTCAAGCCCTAACTGGATGCAGTCCTGGGTAACCTACTGGGCAGTGAGGTTGGACTCAATAAGCTCAAGATTGATCCTGCAATCTGTGTGGCAGGGATTTGTCATGTAACTTTCCAAGAGGATTTTTGAGGCTTCTTTGAGCTTGCTGTTAGTGACTGGTTCTCAATGGACTCGTCATGTTCTGTAGCGTATGCTGGTAGCATCTGTTGCCTCAATCTAGAAATTCTTCAGGATCTCTGAATAATCCCTCATAATTATGTTGAAATTAGACTGTTTCAAGTTGTTGCCATCTATGTGGACTCAAGCAGTTTTAGGGAACTTCTCCTTTTGCGTTGTTACTAAATCCTTTATGGTGAGCTCAGCGTGCCTCACGTAAGGATGTAACAGCAGCCTGAAATGCCTTGCTTTTTATGCAAAGAACGAGTTAGGACTGGAAAGGGTTAAGCAAATGTGGAATTAAAGTTTTGTGAATACTCTTGGCCTGGAATAGTATCTTATTAGTGCTTATTTTTATGGAGGTTTTTGTGTACATTTGCATGAAAAGTTTCGTTTATTTTTTTTCTGTATATTCTCACAGGGAAGACTTACTAGTTGGAATGCTTGGAAAATGCAAGCTTAAAGTAGAATATTTACTGAATATGTATTTGCATCGGTGATGTTGGCTGGGAATAAAATTGAAATGGACACTTTTACCCTGAGTTGAAACTTTTCCCTCTTTCTCCACAAATGAAGCAATCAGGGTCAAAGACAAAATAAGCAAAGGATGACTGTTTAGTGATTAGTGCCCGTGTTCCAGCGGGGTGGACCTGAGTTCTGGAGTGACTGTGAGCAGTGACCTGAATTCAGTGACAATTGAACGTAAAATAACAGATGCGAAATATAGATATTACCTTTCAGATTACCTTTTTGTCTCCTCTGCACTTGCTGCCAGTAAGCCTTCCTCTTGTTTTAAATCAAGGTGGGACAGCTTCAAGAGGAAGACTGAGTGCACGTGCTCTCTTCTGTGATAATTGGCAACCTTTTGTGGTTTGTAGCTGCGATGTTAGAGGTGGGCAGGATGATGAACCTGTGGATCTGCCCTGTGGCTGACCTCTTTCTGGTCCAGTGCTCTACTGAATTAAAAGGGGCACTGGCACTGTTTCTCCTTCAGCCTTCCCGCCGGGTCTGGTGTGAAGGAAATCAGCAGTGATGTTTTTGCAGAGCGTGGACTAGCAGCTGTGCCCTGCCAGCCCGAGACCGTCAGGATAGGTGTGTGGTTTGCACATCCTGACAGGGCCGGGGACAGGCTGGGAGCTGCTCAGCGTTGTCAAGGCTGAGGCAATTGGGACATGCCCAGAAGCCAACCTGCAGGCATGTAGGGACCTCTTACAGTTGGAAGCTTAAATACCTGGAGACTTTAAATACCTCCAAAGCTAGGTAAGCAGATGTGTGGAGGCTTAGAGTATTCTGTTAAAAAACCCACTCATGGATGTCTCTGTCTTTTTGTGAGTTTACGCTCGACTTTTTACTGTCACTTTTTGCAGTTGGTCTTTTCTAACCTTTAGCCCATCTCTGAAACACTTCAGGAGGAATTGTCTAGAGAATTCCTCGCATCTCTTTCCTTGTATGTCTTTCTCCTTGAAGATAAAGTCACCTTATAATTCCAAAAGCGTATAGATCATTTAGGAAACAAAAAGCAAGTCAATTTACAGATTGTAGTAGTCACGTAGTGTGTGCTTTTTGTTGTGCAGAATGGTCATAACTAAACAGACATGAAACAATTCTCTTTTGTTAGGCCAATAATCTATTAACTGAAACATTTTTAAGAAATTCAAAGCATGATAGCTCTTGACTTTTTTGACTCTAATGGTACTGCACTGCATTAACTGAACATTTGTCTTTCAAATGGCAGTTGTTAAATACATCTCTGAACATGCCTATAGAAATAATTGCAGTAATACTTTTAAGTTATAAAACATTTCCCAATGGACTTTTTTTTAATCCTCATGTGTGGAAACAGAAGTTCTATAAAAAGCAAAACATCTAATTAACAGAAGACTGAAGTCCTCATTCCCTTTTGAACACATTAGTTATAGATGTACTTATTTTTGGAAGTTTCAAAATGCATGTCCTGCGATGAGGTTTGACTTGAAAATGAGGTTCCTGTGCAGGCCCTGAAAAAAACAGAATTATCCAAAACGCAGCACCGCAAAATCCCACATGACACTTGATGCAGTGTGGCAAGCAGACTGACTTGAGGTGCTTGGAAGGGCTTTGATGCAAACAAACAATATGCCTAAGAATGCTTTTTTTCATTGTTTTATCCTCACCTCCTGTGGGTAATAAAGGTTCTAGTATAGTTATGGGTACTTTAATTATTGTGATCAATCATATTTTTAGTGGATTTTTTTCCGTATTATGTGGAATATTAAAGTGAAATTAAATAAATTGAACTAAATTTAAGAAATGCCTATCTTGTGAAATATAGTTCAAATGTTCAAAACAACTTAAAGCGGACATTTTAATCTGAAATTCTGTTGCAGTTAAGATGGATTTCTGAGGGGTTGAATGAGCACAGAATTTCATTATCGTGAATTAAGAAGAATTTGGTCTTAGCTTTCTTTGAAGACTGGAATTCTTCACTCCTTAGCAGCTGAGGATTGTTGCTGTAGGATCGTAAATGAACTACCTTAAAAACTAGAATGGGCTAGCACCGTTTTCAGCTTTGAGATCTGAATGTGTGATTGAGATGAAGAGCAGCACTACCTAGGTCATTCTGGATTTAAATCTTATATCTTTCAGGGAATCTTTCTTCAAAGACAAATGAAGGAATTGATTTTTCCTTTTAATCCTTAACTAATACCTCTGTACAAAAGAGTTGAAAAAATGTAAAATTATTTCTCTGGGAAGAAGTCAGCTATTAGGAAAAATTTCTTCACAGAAGGGGTTATCAAGCATTGGAACAGGCTGCCCAGAGAAGTGGTGGAATCGCCAACCCTGGAGGTATTTAAAAGATGGGTAGATGAGGTGCTGAGGGGACATGATTTATTGGTGGTTTTTGGCAGTGTTAAGTTAGTGGTTGGATTCGATGATCTTAAAGGTCCCTTCCAACCTATGGTTCTCTGTCTTTACATATGTCAACACATCAAAACCAAGGCAGTTTCAAACATAGTATTGTAAGGCACAGACAGCAGTTTTTCACCTTTGAAAAAACTGCTGCTGGAAATGAGTCTGTTTGTAGTATGAGGACCTGACTCTGTGGTTTATCATGCAGTGTGCTGGGCCCTGCTGCTCTGTAGAAATCATTGGTATCTCCCACTTTTAGGTCTGTCACGAGTACAAGCCAAAGGCCTCTTGTACATCTGTGAGTTAACAATTGAGAGTAATAATTACAGGCCAGCATCTTTGAGGAGATGAGCTCAGTGTTGATTTTGAAGAAGCTGGAAATGCAAAGGTATATGCTGCTTTAAAAATGTTGCTTTAAAATGACATCCAAGTGTGTCACAACAGCTACAGTCAGTGTGGTATTTGTTACCCTGTACTTTTTTAAAGACTGACTTGTCTGTACAGAGTTCTCATGGTTGAGATGTCCTTTTTGGAGAAGTTTAGGGGTAAAG
>JAHREE010000567.1:2340438-2353263 GCA_033628505.1 Tringa tobata
CATGCTCTGGGTGGTCCTGCTTTGGCAGGAGAGTTGGACTAGATGATCTCTATGGTCCCTTCCAACTCTAAAATTCAGTGAAATTCAGTGAAATCTGCTCTGCCAGGTGGCAGAGCTGAGAGGGGAAGTTGAAAGGTTGAAGGGGTACTAGGGAGGGAAGCAGCCGGGGACTAGGAGCCCCTGTATCCAGCCCCAGTCAGGCTAAAGGTAGAAACCTAAATGAAAAGAATGAATGTGGTCGGGGCACCACAGCTTCCCCCTTGCCCACCTTGCCCCGTCCTGTGCCTCTGAAGAACAGATACGAGGTACTGATTGAGGAAGGCCAGTTGAGCGAGGATGTAGTCTTCATTACAGTTGCCTCCTCAGCCAAAAAAAGAGTACACCCCGGATCACCACCGGAACCATGAGGAGAAAACGAAGGGTTATAGTTGGTGGTGACTCCTTCATAAGGGGGGTAGAGGGACCAGTATGCTGAGTGGACCCTCCTCAGAGGGAAGTCTGTGTTCTTCCTGGAGCCCAGGTTAAGGATGTTACCAGGCAACTTTCTGGCTTAGTATGTCCATCAGACTATTATCCATTACTGTTTTTTCATATAGGCACAGAGGAATCTGTGATTTGCAGCACCAGATCCGTAAAAAGAGACTTTAGGAAGTTGGAAGGGCTGGTAAGAGAGTCTGGGGCACAGATTATCTTTTCATCACTCCTTTCAGTTGTGGGCAATGATGTTGGGAGGAACAGACAAATACAGACAATTAATATATGGCTCTGTGTCTCCCACAGCATCCTCATAGGTAAGCTTAGGAAGTGTGGATTAGAGGAATGGACAGTGAGGTGGATTGAAAACTGGCTGAAAGACAGAGCTCAGAGGGTTGTTATTAGGGGCACAGAATCTAGTTAGAGGTGTGTAACAAGTGGAGTCCCCCAGGGGTCAGTACTGGGTCCAGTCCTCTTCAATATATTCATCAATGACCTGGATGATGGGATGGAGTATACCTTCAGCAAGTTTGCTGATGATACAAAACTGGGAGGGGCCATTGGCACGCCAGAGGGCTGTGCTGCCATAGAGTGAGACCTGGACAGGCTGGAGAGCTGGGCAGAGAGGAACCTAATGAACTTCAATAAAGGCAAGTGTAGGGTGCTGCACCTGGGGAGAAATAACCCCATGCACCAGTACAGGTTGGGGGCTGACTTGCTGGAGAGCAGCTCTGAGGAGAAAGACCTAGGAGTCCTGATGGATAATAGGATGACCATAAGCCAGAAATGTGCCCTTGTGGCCAAGGCAACCAGTGGCATCCTGGGGTGCATCAGGAAGAGTGTGACCAGCAGGTCAAGAGAGGTTATCCTGCCTCTCTACTCTGCCCTGGTGAAGCCCTATCTGGAGTACTGTGCCCAGTTATGGGCTCCCCAGTTCAAGAAGGACAGGCAACTGCTGGAGAGGGTACAGCAGAGGGCTACAAAGATGATTAGGGGTCTGGATGATTAGGAAGTCCTCCTTAGGAGGAGAGGCTGAGGGACTTGGGTCTCTTCAGTCTGGAGAAGAGAAGTCTGAGGGTGGATCTGATCAATGCTTATAAATACTTAAAGGGAGGCTGTCAAGGGGATGGGGCCAGTCTTTTTTCAGTGGTGCCCAGGGACAGGGCAAGAGGAAATGGGCACAAACTTGAATGTCAGAAGTTCCACCTAAACATGAGGAAGAACTTCTTTGCTATGAGGGTAGCAGAGCTCTGGAACAGGCTGCCCAGGGAGGTGGTGGAGTCTCCTTCTCTGGAGACATTCCAAACCCGCCTGGACACATTCTTGTGCAGCCTGCTGTAGGTGGACCTGCTTTGGCGGGGGGGGTTGGACTAGATGATCTCCAGANGGTGTCAACGGGATGGGGCCAGTCTTTTTTCAGTGGTGCCCAGGGACAGGACAAGAGGAAATGGGCACAAACTTGAATGTAAGAAGTTCCACCTAAACATGAGGAAGAACTTCTTTGCTATGAGGGTAGCAGAGCTCTGGAACAGGCTGCCCAGGGAGGTGGTGGAGTCTCCTTCTCTGGAGACATTCCAAACCCGCCTGGACACATTCTTGTGCAGCCTGCTGTAGGTGGACCTGCTTTGGCGGGGGGGGTTGGACTAGATGATCTCCAGAAGTCCCTTCCAACCCCATGTGATTCTGTGACTCTATCATCTATGTGAAAAAGAGACAAATATTATTCTTTTTTTAAAATTCCTTATGAAGGGGTTATACTTTACTATCTCACGCAGGTCTCATCTATTAAAGTAATCTGATTTATTTGTCAGAATGGCTGTTTTGAAATCCCTTGCAGAGTAAAGCGTTGTCTCTTACTTGGATCTCTAATTTAGGTATATTTAGAATTGCCACCTTTTCAGACAAGTTTGTCTTTTATTAGACTGTCTTTTCCTTTTAACTACAGCTTGCATGCAGATTACTGAGCGTTTATCATGCATTTCCTGACTAGGAAACTTAATCATTATGGGACTAAAAGTGATTGTTCTGGATTGCAGAAATCTATTTCCTCTTTTGATTAAAATTGTGCCTTGCTCTTATTTGCCTTGACTTTGAAGTACGTTTTAGTCTGGTTTCCTTTTAGACTTGTCAAAGAGCATGTATTTTGTTTTGCTAAATGGTGGCCTCTGGCATATTGGAAGGGCTAGGGCTTGCTTTCTATTTTCTGTAGAGAACTCTCTTTTTAGACATAGACCTGCTAGTTTTTCTCAACATTTGACAGGCACCTGTGCAAGGAGAACCAATTGTGAACCAGGGTAGTGTATAGCATCCCAACAGTGGAGGGAGAAATTTTTTTTTAAAAAAGTACAATCATACAGCTCAATAATACCCTGCCTGCATTTCTTAAAGGCCGTGTTCTGCCTTGTTTGAGCACTTACATATGGAGAGTACTGCAGTGCTCAAACCTTTCTGCTGTGCTCCCTTGGGTGGTGTTTGTTTTGGTTTGTTTTTAAAGGAATCTATGTGAAATCAGCACTACATTGCTTCCTTGTCCTTCACTGGAGGCTCCATCCTTGGCATATGTAAAGGGAGGAACACAAATCTTTTCAGACAAATGAATCTGAAAGGATGTTCAATTAGGCAGTCGAGCAAGTCCAACGCTTTGCTCACAAGTCTAACTATTGCCAGTCTTTTCCTTGGTGAGTTACTATTGTTAGTATAGCTCCCTACTGCATATTGCCCTGGCACCTTCATCAGGATTGCCTTTACTATGTAACATTTTCACTTAAAGAATAAATGAGTAGTTTTATTTACTAGCAGTATTTCATGGGCAACAGGGTTATGGCCGCGTAGTTGATTAGTTTGTAATTAGTTAGATAGCCAGCTCCAGAGGAGTTTGTGAAAGGGACATCAGCTGTCTTGGGTAGTAATAGCAGCATAGTTGTGGGACCCTGAAGTCTTGTCCAGGCTGCAGGTCATGCTGAAGAACGAGGGTGGATCATTCCCCACTGAGGTCTGGGCTCCTGTGGGTGGACTTGTACCCAGAAGCCAGCATAGCTCACTCACAGCTGCCCAAAGCAGCTGTAGTGCAGCGAAGAAGCCCCTTAAAAGATTTCAGGTTGTTTAGAGTTCTTTCTGAAGTTTGTTGTCTGCTGTAGTTGCTGGACTCTGTGTTGTTGCTTCAGTTGTTTCACAAGGGAAGCTTCTTTCCTCACCATGCCTGAGAGGATGTTGCAAAGATGTATATGATTACATGGATTTGGAGTAAGGCTAAGACAACAGATGAATTTTTTTTACATATTAGAGAAAAAGGCTGTCTCTACAGTGTTGTAAAGTAATACTGCACACTGAGGATCAAAACCACGTAATGCTTCACTTGACAACTGGTGTAGCAGTGTACAAATGCTTGTGTCAAGCGAAGCAATGTATGCTGTTGTAATAAAACCAGATGTGGCAGACTGAAAACTTTGAGAGAGACCTGGCACTTCTGGGTTTTTGCATTTTCTTGTGGTATTTCTGGTATAATTTTGTACCTTTATTTTATTTTTGAAGAGAGGGATGAAGTTAGAAACCAGCAGAATATGTTTTATTTATAAAATCTGAAAGAAATTGTTACGGGTTCTAGATGTTTGCTATGAGCTTATAGTGTAAATAAACTCGTAGTTCAAATAAAAAGGGAAGTCTGTTTACTATTTGCTATTTTTCTAATTCTTCACCTTAAACTTGTAACCACTCTATTTTGGGGATAGTAAGAAATCTCTGAAAGAAATTTCAGCAAGTTTACTTATTTATTAAATACTTGGTATGAGAATATTGGGAAAAGGTGAAGGGGAAATGGTATTTAGCTCTGTTTCCAGGAGATTTAAATGCTATTGTTGTATTCTAAAATACCAACAATATGAAAATAAATTACAGCCTTGGAATAGCAGTATCAAAATCCATTTTGATGTGAATATAATTTGGAGTGTAATATTGTATAGCAAGTTTTTTTAGGACTTCAAGCATTTTTTATTTTTTTTTCTTCTTTCCTTATTTCTCTCACCAGAGAACTGAAGTCACCTTCAGATCAGAGCAAAAATACCATTAAGAGGCGGTGCCAGGGATAGAATAGTTTTGGACAGAAGCTAAAGAGAATAATTGAGAATCTTAAGCAACAGCAAGAGTTCTGCTTTGCTGTCACTAGACTACTGCAGCATCTCAGGAAAGCAGAGTTCTCAGCGCTGTTGGAGGCACAGTGTGCTCAGTAAGGAAAGTCTTTTGGGGAAGAATTACATTTTTATAACTTAATATAACACTACATGAAAAAGATACAGAGGAACACATTCTCAGATATAGTTTAAAAAATGAAAGGAGTTTAAAAATGTTGATCAAGAGCAGTTTGTTTCATACATTAAGGAGCCGGCTGTTCTGAGCAAAGCTGGAAATCCAATTCCGTGACCTCATTGCCTTTGTGTAGCTTAAGTCTAGAGCACAGAGGTGGCAGAAGTCAGTTATACACCATTGTAAATAAAGGTGGAGGAGCACAATCATTAGCAGTGACTATCCTGGAACAAAACATTAGCAATGGATTAATGCACTACCAAAATGTAAATTGCACTGAATGGATGGTTAACACATGTAACTATGCATTCAGTGCTGCAGCAGAAATATGATGCCTGTGAGCTGTATGTCGATCCAGTCGGCCACTTTCCTGAGTCTCTGGCATCTATCATAGTTAAAGTCTATAAATAACTGGGATTGTCCAGGCTGAATAGCAAAATCTGCAGTATGAAATAGGCCTGTTCTAACACATCAGAAGAATTGAAACCCACACTCAGGAAATGGCTATTATTGCTGCTGGTAATGGCAATGCGAAGTTACAGCCTAAGCCTTTGCATTTATTTTACCTTCTTGGGGAAAGCAAAAGTATGCAGTTTGAAAGTGCTCTACTTAAAGCCTCATGCTGGACTAGAGCATTCAGTAAAACACAAAAGACACAAAACCTAAAATTTCCTTAGCACTACAAAACCCAGAGTGGGCAGAACTTAGTCTGAAATAGATCACTTCTGATTTTTCACAGTGGTAATTCTAACCAGATTTATCATTTCATATGGAAATAGGATGATGAGTGTGTCTGGCACCTCAGCTCCGGGGCATCATCACTTGTTGCTACCTTCTATCAGCATACAGCATTTTCCCCCAGTAGCACTTGTGTATCTTGTTTCAATGACTCCTAAATAATTGCTGGGTAATGATTGATGTTTTTCTGGACAGCACATTGATATATCACTTACAGTGAGTACTGCTAATATTGGTGGGTTTTGTGTTTTCTTTTGTTTTGTTTTTTTTCCCCAAACGTGTATTTGTAGAGATATCACAGAGATATTTTTATGTTTCATCTCACAAGACTTCCCTGTCATCTCTTTCTCCTTGGACTGTTGGTAGAAATTTTCTTCCCACTGTTAATTACAGGCATCCCCCAAAGGATATGAATTGTGGTATGTTATGTGTATTTTCTTGAGATGTTAACTAGGTTACTTTAGCACCCTGCTGTACATTCCAGAAAACAGATATGTATTTTATTTTTATACAAGCCTCTTATCCCCAGAGACTGGAACAGTGAACTTGGACCTTTTCGTAGGTCAAAATCAGTGGATCTTTATTTATTTATATATATGGTCCAGATGTAGTCTTCTATTCTGTAGAGTTTCTTTTCATTGCAGAGTTTACCAGAGTCTGAGCACCTGTTTTAGTCACTACTGTTAAAGAACATCCCTCCTAGTTACATACCTGTTTCAAGACTATGTAACTGTGTCCTCATTTTGCAATGATGTGGATATTATTATTTCTGTGGCTGCGTCCTTTGATACTTAGTGCTGTATGGTGAATTTTACTAGGAATCCACATTGCAAATTGTTGTGGGAGTAAGTCCTCTGTTCTTTTGGTCCCTAGGTAGAGGTGTTCTTTACACACCAACAAATTGAAGCGTTCCCGCTGACACATGAATGGGACAACTAATTAGTAGGATTTACGATAAACCAATTAATATTTGTTATGGAGCACTAGCTGGAGGAGTGCTCATTAACACAATTCTGTGTTAATACCAGTCCTCAAACATTTGTCTTGTTTGCTTTCGGGCGTGTTTTTTCCACACAGAGAACATATTGCTGTCCTGTTTTTGTCTCTCATTTACGCTCTTAATTCAAAAGTGTGGCCAAAGCCTTCCTGAATGTTCTGAAGTTGGATTATTCCTAAGCCTTTATGTGTCCCTGACTGAAGGTATTCTTTTCAGCAAGCTTGGTTAGTGCTGTGTGTTCAGCAGAGGCAGAAGCAGCAGTGATGTGCGCTTTCTTCTCGTACGCCTCCCTACCCTCCTCAACACTCCCTCAAGGTGGAGGAAAGAAAACTGTGTACTGTTTAGTGTTCTGCGTGTAGCACGGGTCTGAATGTAGTGTTCTCTTATTTAATGTGTCCTTTTGCCCACTAAGGAATTGCTGCACCTCAGTTAATTAGTCTATCAAGACAGACTGTACATTATTATTTATAAACTAAGTTGCTTTGGAATAATAATGGTGCTGCAATGCCAGCGAAATGAAAAAAAATTTTGAACATTATGTTCACATATGTGTGTGTGAGAAACACAGTCTTCTCCCATGCCCCTTGTCTTCAGATACTACTTATTTTCTGTTCTAAGAACATACAAAATAGTGTTCCCTGGAGACAACAGGGCTAGGGTGGTTAATTCCTGTCCCTTGCTGGCCCCTTGGAATCTGTTTTGGTTTGGAAAATGAGGAGTGAAGCTGTGGGAAATAGTAGTTTCTGTCACTGGTTAGAGAAAAAGCTACCTCACAAATTGCCATGTAGGCGAATGCACACATTGTGTGAATCCATAGTCTGGGAGGACATTCACCAATGTGCTGTCATTCTTCCCACTAACAAAAGTAAACATTGCAATTTCAATGCCATTTCCCAATTTTTGGGCTAGACCTTTGCTTCCTTCCCAAATGAATCTGTAGACTCTGAGCTCAGGATGTCTTTGAGTCCCTCTGCCCATGTAGCCTGTTCCAGCTATTGGATCTCTTTCAGTTCGGGGAGATGCTGCATCTCCCCGTGTTTCTGCCAGATTAGTTTATTTTGGCCCCAGTGAGCTTAGTGCTTAGAGCAGTGATGAACACCAGGTCGGAATTGTTATAGTTTCAGGAAAGGTAGATAATTTCCAGACTTTCTGTTCTGGTTGTTTTGTTTGTTTTCCCCCTTTTAATTGTTGTATAGTCATTGAGATTTTTTTTTTTTTTAATTTTTCTCTCCATGCTCGGTTCTTCCATATAGCTAACGTTTTCAGAAAATTCTCCCTGATCCCATGAGTCAGTCAGTGAAACAGTGAAGGAAGATTCTACTGTGTTTACAGCATAGTTTTCTTCTGGTTTGGGGAAACAGTAACCTGTCTTTCTCTTCTGTTGTCTTTACGTGTGCACGCATGCATGCAGAAGGATGAAGAGCGCACCCAGCGTGTTAGTGCAGCACAGAGAACAGTGAAATGTTGAATGTGGCAGGACTCGAGAATCAAGCATCTACTTGTGCAGTTTGCATTCATAGCACACGTGGTTTGTGTGCGTCGTAGTGGTACTGGAATGTACAGGACAATGTACAGGCATGACTGATCGAGAAGGAGCATTTGTTTACTGTGATTGACGTACGAATTATATTACAGTTTTAGTAGTAGAACAACAGTAGTAATTGAAACAAAATAACGAACTCTCTGCTTTTATTCTTCAGAAAATAAGCGTTGAAGAAAAACATTGATTAAATGTTACCTGTTTTAGGGCATTTAAGTGGTAAGACACTTTTATATGTAGACCACAGAACTTTGCAAATAACATAAGTATTTGTAAATACATTCTAGAGCCATTCTTTTTCCTTGCAAACTTTCACCTTGCTCTGCACATAGAATTACTTTGCTGTCTTTCTTTCCCTCTTTTTTCTTTGCTTAATATGCAGGAGTTCTTCTTCCTGCCATCTTAACTTCTTTCTTTGTTGATATAAAAGCATAAATTATTCCTAATGCAGTTCTTCCTTAAACATTCACTGTACGCTGATAGGCTTAGCAGAGATGGGATCACCAGGGGAATGGATGACTCAGGCTTTTACACCCTGAGTCAACAGTCACAATAAGTAGATTCATATACTTTTGGCAAGGAAGCACAAACTGTCACTTCAGTTCACTATGTTGTGTTGATGAGTTTTTCCAGAATTAATTCAAGCATAGTGAAGTACTGAGAAGAAATGTGAGCCATGTATATGGTCTGCTTGGGTGGAGGTTATGATGGAAAATGTATTGATGTCATTACCTGCTTTCACCGTGTTACATTTGCAGTTAAGAAAACAGCCTTAGTATGCCTTTCATCTTTGTATTTTCATCAGTTTCTTTATGAGTAGTGTGTCAATAATACCCAACAGGTGTATTTCAATATCTAAGATAGAGCTGTTATTTCACTTTTACAGCCCTGTAATGTTTCACTTTGACCGAAGAGTGCTGACTGTTTCTTTGAGAAGACCTAAGGTTTTCAGAGATGCTGTTAGTAAAATGGTTCAAAGGGCAATAATGCAGTGTGGGGCTGTGGCGCTTGCCAGGCTGTGAACAGGATATAACAAACTTGTCCTGTTCTTTGGCATCAGCTTAAAAGTAGTCCTTATATTATGTTAAACATTTCAGTTGGGCTGTTTTTTTTAGGGAAGTGATGCACTGTGTCTCAAGCTGACAAATTCTGTGTCACACCTAATCTTCAGTTTTCTGCCAGCAACAACCTTATTGAATATTCTCTGTGACTTAAAGGGTAGCAGTGAATGAAGTAGCCCAGTGTCACAACAGAGGCTCTGTCATTAAAGTAGATGCAAGTTTCATTCTGTTGCACTTATCCTTCTGCACTGATATCTCCCAAAGAGTTCTGATACTTTGTGCTGATCCTTCCATTGGAGATATGCAGGTGAATTTTCTTTATATCAACTCTACAATTCAAGATCATGTTGCTAAGCTGCCTTTTTACAGGAAAATGATCTAATGACTACTATCACAGAAATTGTCTCTTGCGCTCAGGTATCACCAAGGTGGTGACCACTCAGTGCAAATCTTCCTATTCTTAAAGGTTTATCAATAGGACAAAAGCCTCTGCCATTGGCTGCTAAAAGAATTAGTCACATCTAGTTAATGTATTTGAGACATCCTGCAAGCAAATCTAACTGTTATTTATGGGGGATTTACCTCCATTTATCATGCACTAGTACTTTTTACTAGTTCAGCTTTACTACTTTTTACAGTTCAGCTGTAGGGTTCCTGCCGGAGTCACTGGTGGGCTTTTGGGGGGATTTATTTTTGTTTTTTCTAAGTTTCCATCTCTTTCTATTTTTCCCTTCTGATGTATTCTTATCATCTTTGGAGGTCCATTGAGCTGGCTAGCCTTCCTTTGTGGTGGGTGTGAAAAATTTGACTTTATGTTACTGTTCCAGCTTCTGGTAGTAAATGTGATCTCTCTCACCATTCCCCTGAAACTGTGTTTTACTGTGCTATATTCTAAAAACATGGTTGTAGAGTGGAACGTTTCAGGATTGGGTGGTGGCGTAAGATTGGGTTTATGGGAGGATTCAAATCACTGGAAATTTCAGTGGTTTGATACCATGTCTGTGGTCAGTTTCAGAGAGGATCTAGTTCAAATAGTTAAGTATCTGCCCAACCTATTTTGTGCTTTGATAACTGCTTTTCAATAAATCTACTCATACAATTCTTCAGATCGTAGCAAGAAGTGCTAATATTTAGAGTCATTTCAATAATATGGTGAGCCTTAGTAGCAAGGAATTGTTGGAAACTTGCTATTTGAGTCTGAGGCAGTTATATCAGCTGATTCATGAAGACTTCATCATGCACAAACTTTTATTCTTACCCAACTTCTACAGCCAAATTATGAAAGGGTCAGTTTGAGACTTTCTACCAAGAGATTTCATTGGCAATGCGGGATAACCCAAAACTTGAAAATATTCTGAGAAGGTTAGATTTGTTTCCTTGTTCTCTTTTAACTGTTATGGAAGTGCATTAAAAAAGCTTCAGGCTGTTTTCCTTTTATTTCCTCAAGCAGCAGGTCCAAACCCAAAGGAAAAAAAAAGTATAAACCAAGCTGAGTTAGCCTTTTGTATGTATTGGAGCTTTCCTTGCCTTGGCTTCTCATCAGACCAGGTTTGCTTGCTGTGAGGATAATCTGACTCACCTTTTAAAATGTTAAAGGTCAGCTGCACTTGAGGAAGCCCCTGGTTGGCAGTGACTCCTAGAAAATGTCCTCGGCTCTTTCTTGACAATTAGCCTCTCCGAAACTGTAGGCTTTTCTTTTCTTCCCTCAGGCTTCTAAGATTCCAGTGCAGTTTGATGCACTGCAGGAAGCACTGGGTAGATCCTGTCACAGTATTCACCATTGCATATTCCTTATTGAAGAATGTGAGGTGGTTGTGTTTTGCTTTTGAGCCAATGCATGCCCCATTAGTCCACGTCCCTTCTGCAGAGCGGCTAATGGTCCATTTGTTTCTTTCCTCCTCCTTTTCTTTTTTTATTTTGGTGCTTTCATCCCTTTATTAGAAGGCATGAGGTGTGCCAGTCTAAAGAGTGAACTCGGTCAACTGCACGACTGTGAACCCAGGATAAAAATGAATTATTAAATAAGAACTGAATTTCTCTATATTTATTAGGTAGAATGAGTTTTAATAATGATGTTGTATAGCCAGACTACAATTATTCTTCTCATTTATATGCCAGTCACAGGCAAAAGAAGTGGTTATTTTGCTGTCTGCTTTTAGGTATGTAAATTTTTACTCAATGAATAATTCTACTAAAAAGTTCATAATTTAGTATACACTAACCTAATCATTGATAGCATTTAACTGGTTTACAATGTGTTTAAAACGGTCATGTACTGAGAACATTGTCAGACAAGACATGAGCACATTTGGTTGTTAAGAGATTTTGTGGCAAATTAAATGAGTGCTTATGTAAAATTACCTACTATTGCAGTGTTTGTAAGTGTGTGCGTATGCGCACGCACATTCATATATTGGAGCTGATGAGCCCCTGGCAGGGAGCTTTGCAGAAGCTGCAAGTATTTTTAGTGGAAACGAAATCTCAGTTCGAGTTCTGTAGCATGTGACTTCCTATTTCTGTAAGTTATTTCCAAGGGACTTCCTCTGTAAAATCAGCTTGTCTCTAGAGATTTAATCTGAAGCCGGAGCGAGTCTGCTTTGTCCTGTGCCCGTGACAGCGTTTTTCCCAGAGTTTTCTTTTGAGTATTTTATTTTTATTTTGTACTGTCTCCAGCATGCAAGGATCTAGTGGCTGCTACCCGTGATCGGAAGCTGAATACGTTTGTACAAGTCTCAGTGGTCCATCCAGCAGAGCACATTTTGACGAGGTATTCAAGCACAGAAATCGTGGAGGTGAGAGTCTTTCTTATTCAATTAACATGTTGATTAATGAATTGCTCATTTCTTCTATAGAAGGCAACTGAGAAATAAAACAAGTTAGTGCATAGTCTTGGGTAAGAGAAGCAAACTCTGGCAGTTAGTAAAGCATACCTAAGACTGTTCTGTAGTTCTTGGCATTTAACCAGGATAAACAGTTAAAAATGAACTTGGCTTTTCATGAAAGCTCCGTTGTTTCAAGTAGAGGCATAGAGAATACTCCAGTTCTTCAGACATGGGTCTAGAATGAAACAGGGAATATTTGCTCTCATGAAAGGACAAGGCAATGCAAAGTAAAATTAAATTACGAGTACAGTGAGTTTTGAAACATGTTTTTAAATTACAGAAGAACATAGGTGTATTATGTGATCTGTTATCCTGTCTGTTTTGTATTCTGTTTTTTTTTCCATTGGAAAGCTGATGCTTTTGCAATTTCTAAAATATTAACCTACTTCTATAATTAAGGAAAGGAGTGTGTGTATGTAATGTCTGTGACTTTGTATAAAATAATTAGTAACTTGCATCACATATTACAGCAAAAGTTGTCTGAGGCTGCTTTGCTAGTTTTCGCTTTGCCCTGTAAGCATCAGTGTCAGAAACAGAGAAAATTAAGTGTGAGCAGGCAATGTAGGTGTAACTTGCTTAAATTACTGGAGACACTCATTAAGAACAGGGAATTTTTATTGTAAACACACACACAATTTTGTCAAAGGCTTGTTTTAACTGTTAAATGCAAGAATATTTCATGAGCTCTTTGTGTGATCAGTTTCAACCAACTACTAATTATTATAGTTTCAGCCATCAACCATCCTGAAACTGCTTAATTCAAGTATCTTGTATCTGATCAGGATGTTTTGTTGCAGGCTGTCTGGAATGATGTCATGTAGAAGATGGAATAGA